>JBBBDQ010001516.1:0-87500 GCA_037127315.1 Ascarosepion bandense | reverse complement strand
TATATAGATAAGAGGAGAAGAAAAGTTGATTAATACCATTCTCAAGTCTATTATCAAGTACGTGAATGTAAAGAACAGGATTGGAATTCAAAATATATGTGTGGTTGAGACATAAACATAATATTTAATATGTGTGGTTGAGATATAAACATAATATTTAATATGTGTGGTTGAGACATAAACATAAATATATATATATATATATATATATATATATATATATATATATATATATATATAATAAAACGTGCAAGAAGCCGTGAGAGTTTTGTGTAAAGTGTAGATTTATTGTTGTTATTATTATAAATATTAATTACTTTTTGTATATATTAAGTGTCAATAATTGTATTTGTTTCACTACACGGGTTTCGAGTAAGACACATACCATTATAGACAGTTAATGTATCATACTAAAGAAGTAATATTAATAATAAAAACCATAAACCTACACTTTAAACTAAAGGTTCTTGCACATTTTTTCTATACCAATTTTTCTCGTTGGAACAGCCCCTATTTCTGTTGTTTAATATATATATATATAGAGAGAGAGAGAGAGAAAGTGAGAGAAAGAGAAAGAAAGACAGACATAGGGAATTAATATAAATAAAATATGTCTGCATCCCGACTCCACAGTTTCGTCAATAGATACCAATTTGCTGATCATATTTTTCCATTTATCATTTGTTGTATTTCGTGCTAAATATATATACATATATAAAGCAATCGAATGTCTAACCGTACTGATGAGCTGTCATACAGCGAAACACATCTGTCTGCAAATGACAATATATATATATATATATATAAATTTTATATTTAGTGAATACCCAATTTGGGTAGACGGTTATTTATTAAATGAATTTAAATATATTTATTTATTTTCTTCTACCGTCCTGGATATTAGAGTAATCTTTTTAAAAGTGTGATCCGCTCGAACCGGATTCGAACCTGCGAATCCAAAGCATGACAAAATTTCGTTAAATCCTACTTGCTTTAAACCAATATATATATAATGTTCAAAATAACTCAATATATATATAAGGGAAATTATACAATAAGAATAATACTGACAGTCTGAAGTAATTTTAGAAAACGAAACATGGATTCATATAACTTTGTCATACAATTACCTAACATTGGATTGTTACATACACATTTATAGATCATGCTGTCCTATAATTGACAAAGTAAAATAACATTTATTTTCGAACAAGTTTATCTGTATTTGTATTAACATTCCCCGTCGGTTTTTGGTAAGCTTCATCAAAAAAGCAATCTATTTAGCACCAAGAGACATTGTTTGGGGAAAACTTGAAATTAGAAGCGTAATGTTTTAGCAGATTTAGTATCCATAAAATATGCAGGATGAAGATAGCTGAACAGACGAGGATTCTTAGCGGGTAAGAGAAGATTTAGAATATGGATATAATTTTTTTATTGCTAGATTCATTATGGCGCGATGGAGTGGTGTTTTAAATGAAACGTTCTGAGATTTTGTTAACAGAATTTAACATTGCAATTTACCATATGATTAAACAAACCGCTTTAGAAAAAGTTTTGTGATAAAAAATATATCTAGTTTATTCATCTTTCAGGGGATTACCCAACATTCACGGTCATATAACGGTCAGATAACACATATCACGTAACATTTCAGTACCTTTTCCGTTGTTTCTAAAAAAGATTTTCTGTCAATTAATACTCTGCTTATCTTTCTGAAATGTATTTTTAAATACTCCAGTGTGTCTTTGGATTTCAATATCGCATTTTCCGTACTCTGTTAGAGTCAGTCAGTTAAAAGCCGTACCTAATACATGCTTGGGCGATCATGTCTCAGAAGAGTCATGACTGACTGCGTAGAAGATTATCGCCCAATATATTAGCATAACTTTCTGCAGTAGACTGGTTGCCAGCCAAGGCTATAAAACTCAGTCTGTTCTGTTATTTAACCCATGACTGGAGGGAAGAGACGGATTAATACCTTTCCCAAGGGTATTTGATCGTAAGTGAATGCAACGAATTCATCTGGAATTTGAACTCAGCTGCCTGATTTTTCGTTTCGAGCCGATATCAACTGCACCACAACGCGCACCCTTATATTAGTGTACTTTGCAGATATTTAATCTTTTTTGCTTGGTTAATTTAAGTATCACTGATTTCTCATTTCTAATTTGGGTTCATCCTTTTGCTCATGAATTTTGTGTTCTTGCAGTTTATGCTTAGTCTTTTCTTCCCGCTTTCCTTTACTACCATTTAGGAGCTTTTGTAATTTTCTCTCCGCATCAGCTATCAGCACTTTGCCTATGATTGGGAGTTTGTACATATTTTAGATAGAAAACTGGGATTTTGAGCACTTGGTTTTGTCCGCTGTTTTTTCGTCTACTTTCATTTTATACGATCAGTTTTTGCTCACAGGGATTTTGACTACTGGGATTAGGTTATGGATTCAGTCATTCAAACATTATGTAAAATACTTTCTATTTTCTTCAACTTATCTGGTGAGTGTTCAATTTTCGAAGTCTTCTTTCCTCATTATACGTATAAATAACTGAAACTCTTAACAAATAACAGATAACATTTGTTATCTTTTCAGTAATCAGCATTAGTCGTCATTGCTGAAATTCAAGCGCATCAAAAACTGATTATGTTTTATTTAACTTTTCTTCATATTACCTCAATATATGTTATTTAGATATTCCAAAGATTAAAAGTTGTCAAATTATATATGAAAAAAGATTATGTTTTTCTTCCATTTTTAAAACGTAAAACGTATGTAAAATTGATGGATTAATTTAAATCAAACAATGGGATGAAAATAAAAAAATATTATCTGAAAAACAAAGAATACGAAATCGGCTTTTTATAAATATAAAAAAAATCCATCAAATATGACGTGACGGTCAGATTCGGGATTTTGAACCGAAGAATTGCCTCCATCAAGACAACTAAAACTTTAAATCGGAAATAGATTTCAAAATGAATGTGCTAAAAATGACGTCGGGAAATGTTGAACAGCTTTTCGTAAACTGCTTATCTGGTACAGCAAAAAGATAATTATATTAAAAAGTTTGAAAAAAGAATAAAAGAAGCAAAATAAATTTTAAAAAAGTTTGGAAAAAAAAAATAAAGAAACACTGGGATTATATTTCTCCCTTGCCTCCAGTCTTATTATACTTTGTCATTTCTATCAGAAATATTTTCGAACAAATCCTATCTTCTTTACCTCTTAAAAAGTAATTCGAGAAACAACTGTGAATATCGAATGTTGCTCGATAAAAAATGTTCTGCTCATGTAAAAAATTGTAGTTTAGGTTATGTTTGGGTAATTAAAGGATATATCGACTTTTCCTGAGTCAGTTAATGTCAAATATAGAATAGTCTTAAGGAATATTTTTAAAGATCATGTCTCTTTGGAGCGAAGTCAATAATGTTTTCTTGACATTTTCACTGTGACAGTGGTATCCAAATTTCTTTTCTGGGCTTCATTTTCGGAATAAAAATTTGCTCGTGTATCAGCAAATTTTATGTGATAAAAAGTACATTTAAAAATAAAAAAGGAAGAGACAGCTAAAGGCAGACAACTTCAGATTGGAATTCAAAACATTATAACTATCTCCTCCAATTTGCACACACTGGATATTATTTTCTTAATACCTGATATAATGCAAAATTATCGTACTGATAAATTCGGTCAATAATCTTTTCTAACTATTTATACTAAGACTCATGTATGCAGTTACACTCAGTAAGTTACATGCCATACGTGATACATGCTTTTTGGGCGATCATGTCTCTTTCAAGACATGCCTGACTGGACAGAAGATTATCCCGCAGTCGATTGCCATTGCTTTCTGCGGGAGACTGGTTGCCAGTCAAGGCTATAGAACCCAATCTGTTCTATTATTTAACCCATAACTGGAGGGAAGAGTCGGATTAATACCTTTCCCAAGGGTATTTGTGCGTAAGTGAATGCAACAAATTCAACTGGAATTCGAGCTCGGCATCCCGATTTGTCGTTCCGAGTCAATACCCACTGCACAACAACGCACACCCTAATGCAGGTTGAAGTTACAAATAATCCATAATTATAATTTAAATTTGGCAATCAATTTCTTTTTGACACTTTTTCTAAATCTTCGAATGTTTTTCAATCGTTTTTTCACAGCTGCTATCCTCTTCCGCTGACCTATCAAATGCACAGAACCTATTAGGCGCGCCGCACCTATCAAGGGTTCCGCACCTGTCAGGCACGTCACACCGTTTTGGAAAGTAAGTATAAGACCGCATTGATCGAACTCACTCATAATTAATCTACAAACCAAATACCCAAAGTAAATTACTAAGTTTTACGCTGTCTTAACGATTAAGAATTATTCTCCGTTCTGCGACCTCTTTCTCAGAGGCAAATTTTTCGCCAAATTATTATCGCTATTTCACGACAAATGTTAAGACGAACATTATTCTTTAGTTCAAGAAGTCCAAGATATTTCATCTAGGATACACCATGTTACTTCCTCGGAGTAAAATTACACTCTTTCCCTACAGATATCTTTCCTCAAGATTTACGACACTGTGAAACAAATTTCCCTATGGCTTCTTCCTAGCACAATACAATATTAGCATATAGAGTCTTTTATTTATAAGAAAAGACACCCTATTTCCAGCACAGATATATACCCACAATGTACCATATTAAAACACGCTCAAGTTTAAAGCTTTACTCAATAACAAACAATATATACAAACATGCTAGAAAGATTTCACAATGCAACAAGCGCCGTTTAAGTCAAATTGTTAGCTAGACATTCACATCACCATATTAAAAAAATGTTATTTTTCTCGAGTCTACTTAATAAATTAATATGAAATGCCACATATTTTGTCATTCAATATCAAAGATGCGTCTCTTTGCAGGGCATTCTATCAGAAAAGGAGACGTAAATACATACTTTTTTCTTTCCCTCCAACACTTGCTGAAAGAATATGAGTTGTCACCATCAAAGAATAATCTCCGTCAACAACAACAGGGACGTTCAGTGAATCTTCGCTGACAAAGTCTTTTTAAACATCCGATTTTCTGTGGAACAACTATTCAAATACATTAACTCATCTAAAGATAATTTTACTTCTATTTTAATTAATGTAAATTTACTTCTATTTTAATAATATAAACTTGTTTATAAATTCAATTGATTTAATTGATAGGCATATTTGTATTTTATTATTGTTTGGAATTCGGACGTCAGATAATTTATATAAATAAAGTAAAACCTGGATGACAAAATAATATAGATATCCTTTACATTTTTCCCTCTTTTCTGTACGATTAATATTAATTCCGGCTTTGGACTGTTCCTTGAAAGTTCTTTGTAGGCTAATTCTCCAGCAAGTAACGTAACCTCATGTATTGTTGTAAACAGAAACGCCATGGAATTTCGAGTTGTCATCATAGATGGATTCTGCTTGTATCTTTCAAAAGATGGTGTAAATTATCAGTTAATATTAACCAACTGCTTTCCAAAGCAGGATTAATTGATATTGTCTACTGTTTAATAGTCAAGTCAGAAGAATTTATCCGCTCAACTGTTGCAGTAAGAGATCACTTTCTTTGGATAAATTTAATCAATTATCTTAAAGGAAGGATAGACAACCTTTTGAAGAGAGCGTACCAGACAGCTATGCAATGTCTCGGAGAAAAGTCGTGGTGTCAAATTTACGATAATAAATTGTCTCGAACATAGAACAGAAGACTGATTCTAGAAATTTAATCAAAAATCAATAAAGTTAATATTATATTATTAGGTTGTTACAAAAATAATGGCTGCTCAAATTGTTGTATTTTGAAAAGCTATTTTAACATAATATTTATGGCATGTGTTAAATGAATTTTGGTATATATCATAATTAATGGGTGCTCTTTAATAATTTTTAACCTATTTTAGACAGAAATATTCTTGAAGCACAGAATATGATACTCGCTTAAATTTCTTGCTTGAGTTCAAAATTGGTCACTTCTGCCATAATCAATTGAGCATGGGAAGATTGGCCCAAAAGAGATCGAACAGTGCGAAAATAAATCCTTTTTTACTGATGATGATAGCCTTGAAGTTGAAGGTCATGCTATCTTGACAACGAATATATTGCAACCAGTTGCTGAGCAAAACCCGCCTCAGAATCTTAGACACTTGGTGTCAATAGTGCAACTGTCTCATGCTATTTGCAAATTATTGTCAAGATGAAGGAGCTCGATGAATGGGTCTCTCGTGATCTCAATAACTACAGCAGCAAAAGGTTTTTGTGGCTATCTTGTAAACTGCAATTGGTTTTATTCACTACAGAGTTCTGGAAGCAAAGATTTATGCAATTAAGTTGCTGAAATGCACGTAAACTTGCACAAAACGAGACTTGCATTGGTGAATCTAACAGGTTCAATTCTGCTCCACGTTATTGCGCGGCCACATATTGCAAGAATAACGCTGTAAAAATCACAGACATGGGACACTAGAGTTTACCACATTCTCCGTATTCTCCTGATTTTTCAATCACTGATGACCATTTTTAAGCACTTACACACATTTGTGAATGGTAAAACTTTTAGGTACAAACTAGAGATGGAATCAGCTTTCAAAGATTTCATTCCATCATACCTAATAACGTTTTATCAATGAGGAGTAAATAATCTCGTCTATTGATGGGAGAAGTGCAGAGATGATCAAAGTTCGCATTATGACTAACTCTCAGTAGAGCCCGGCGTTGCTATGGTGTAATGAAAACTTCAAAACTAATCCAAGGTCCTGGAGCTCAGACTCTTTAGACGTTGGCACGAAAACCGTAGGTTGTTAAGACTAAGAACTACAATTATACCTATTTAGAGCAAAACGCGAAGCAAAAACCGATTAAAATGGCTGAAAACCTGATTTTGATCAGTCCCGATAGGATATTGGGGTATCGTTTTTTAATATCCGAGTCGAATAAGTCATCTAAGAATAAACTAATCTAAGTAAGTCCATGAAAACTTATCGTAACCACCGGGAGTAAAATTAGATAAAATTAAAAAATTTAAACAAAACACAGCTTTTGAATTGTCGGAAAGGATTGTCCCCCAAAAAGAGGAAATATTTGATGAGTGCAAAAGGTTAAATTCCATGAGAATAAAATGAAATTTAAAATTTGGTTGGAAAAGATTTATAAACCTAAAAGTTAGATCTTTTGGCATCAAAAAGAAAAAGCAGGAAAGAAGTGATGTCACCAAAATAAAACCTGCTTCATTGGTTGAACCAAGGTAAGGGAACAGAGAAAGGGGTGGCTCCGCTCCAAGGACGTGGGCGACATGGATTTCATTGGCCAGAGACTGCATTTGCATGTTCGTCATCCTCCCCCTTGTGAATTTTGGACAAGCCAAAAAATAAAGCCCCGGGGAGGCCAGAAGAGTTGTTGCAGAGAAGACGAATTAGCGCCGCCGCCGCCGCCACCACCACCGTCGCCACCGCAAAAACATTTTTTGAATCGTCACAACTTGTAAACACCGATTGGAGTGAACTGAAAAAAAAAACAACCTCGAATTTATGTTAAGAAAAACAAAAACCCTTCTTTTGGACGAATTTTCTGCTCCGTTATCGGCTAAGTAGAAACACGCTATTAGCGATTGTTTATATTCTTTGTTTGTTTTTTTTTGTTTTTTGCTTGTTTGTATATAAAGAATTTTTACGCAACTTATTCAAGAGTCATTGAATTTATTTTTTGTGCCGTTTTCATTGACCCAAATGTGCGCGCACATCCAGTCTCGTTCAACTTGGCGGAGAGACATCCCGCAAGATTTCAGCGTGACTTCCTTTAGATCGAAATTCACGGCGTTGAAATAGTCGACTCAAAGATCAGCTACTGAATCGAAGCTTTCAGGCGTCCGAGAGTCGGCTCACATAGAAGGAAATGGTTAAAATTTCTGGGACACGTATGGAGTGCTTGAAGAATCTGATGCTCACAGGGCAGATAGGGTTAAAGGGAGACAGGGAAAACCGTTTGTGACATACTTGATGGGCTTGGGCAAATAGACCAAAGCAGAAATAACAAGGCTAACTGTAATAAGAGCTGCAAGGCACAGAAAGATGTGAAGGGCCTTGATTGTGTACATCTTGAAGGGATACAGCATATAAAGAAGAAGAAACATACAATTGTTTTATTTTTCGTGCTATTTTTCTCGTGTGTAAAGGCACTCTAACAAAAGACAGCATGTAACGGCATATAAACCGCAAAGTCTAGAAAATAATTCGGATATATGCGTTTAAAACGGATAATAATGGATTACGTAAATATTTATTTAGCTAGGGACCAGTCAACCAGTTAAGTGCAAAAGGTGATATACGCTTTGGGCGATCATTTATCGAAAAAGACATAACTAACTTGGCAGAAGCTTATTGCACAGTAGGTTGCCATTTCTTTATGCCGTAAACAGATTTCCAGCCAAGGCTATAGAACCCAATCTGTTCTATTATTTAAAGCATAACTGGAGAGACAATACGGATTAATACCTTTTCCAAGAGAATTTGCGCGTAAGTGAATGCAAGGAATTCAACTGGAATTTGAACTCGGCTCCACGATTTGTCGTTCCGAGCCAAGTCTATTTTCTGTATTCTTTATTTTTGCTCATTTTAAGGTTTTACTCAGTTTTCACTCTCTGATAATATTTTAATATATTTTTTTTGCATTCAGTAACATCCCCATGCTAGGTGATGTCATTGTTTCCTTGCTTGGGATAAAATTATAAAAGGATTATGTTTTATGTATTTAACTTTTGTTATGTACTGAAATATTCTTTATAAAATACAAAGAATAATATTGTTGCTTTTGATCTGACTTCTCGGCTAGAGTCTCTTTCCAACCACCGTAACGCAGCTTGCTTGTACTTTTTCCATAACCATTTTAATGGTAATTGTTCTGATGAGATGTCCTTTATCGTAACTAGACTATGTGAATTTAGGAGCACTACTAGATTGGCCATAAGGTCTTATTATTTTACTGTTGAAATGCTTAGATATAATCGTAAGTTGTCTGCACACAGTTTTATCTGTCACAGTTCTTGCTGGAGGAATTTTCTTCTGGCTTTTTGCTTTCTAGTCAACTTTGACCTTCACAAGTTTAAATGCAATGTCAGTCATTAAATCCTGTTTTTTGAATTTTTATTTTGTTATTGTTCTTTCTCCTGAATAATGATTTTATTGTTATTGTTCTTTTCCTTAATAATGATTTTATTGTTATTGTTCTTTCTCTTGAGTAATGATTTTATTGTTATTGTTCTTTTCCTTAATAATGATTTTATTGTTATTGTTCTTTCTCCTGAATAATTATTTTGTTTCTCATATTTTACACTTAGTAACCCTGCATTTTAATGAATGTGTTCTCTTGTTTAAGGTGAGATGATTAAAAAAATTCACTTCAAATTCCAATTGTTTTCTAAATATTTTTACTTGGGTAATATGTCTTTCTTTTTTTATGTTGATGCAATAATGAAAATACTCGGGAGCCATTCAAGGTAGGTGTTTATTATTAAAATAATAATTAGGAAAAGGGCAGGTAACTATTGACCTTCGATTTGCTGTGGTCAATAGCGAAGTTTTCCAAAGGAGGAGACATGCGGTTTTCTATAACAAAGTAAGTGTTCTTGCGAAAATACCTACGTGAGATAAACTTTATGCTTAAACTTTGTTCTATAATATAGCTTTTTCTAAGGTATTAGAATAAGAAAAATACTTTAATTAATAAAAACTACCTTCAAGTGCTCGTCTAGATTAAACCTTGAAATCGGTTGTTTTCCAGAAGTCAAAACTTTACTATGGACCGAGAGAGTCTATGGGGAAAAACACGTACAAATAATTAAATATAGATTTATTTAGTAAATATACTGAATTCTACATTATGCACAATGTCTGTAAAGACCGTGAGCGATCATGGCACCCTACAACGTTCTGTCTCGTGTTGTGATAGGCACTATTTATTTACTATCGCTCTTTGTCCTCGGTTTGCAGTCCATGCAACCAAACTTATGATTGAGCTCACTAGCTGCTTCATACTTTCTACTTTTCCTTCACGATTTCTCCATCTGAACGATGGATTCATTATTGACGATAACAATCGTAATATCATTAGATGTGTAAATAATATAGAAAATGAAAGTACATGAACTCCCAAAGATGTAAAGGAAGAAGAAAATTTTAAATATTAAATTTAGGAAGATATAGTGCAGGAATTTCATGGGAAAGTAACAGTACAACATGCAAATTATACATTGGAAAACAAAAGCTGAAGCTATTAAACATATTAAATAAGTAGGAAGTATTTAAGAGAGGTGTTTATCTGTCGTTCAACAGCATTTTTTAATTTCTTTGGTGTTTCAATTAATCGCCTCAAGAGAGAGTTAGATTAGCCATGCAGTATTCTGTGTTGTCCAATTAATGAACCGGTAGACAACCAAAGCTATAAGACCCAAAATGAGATAATATGGATTCATACCTTACATTGTAAGTGCACGGAACTCGACTGGAATTTGAACTCGGCTCCCATACTCCATAGTACAAGACGCTATTCATAACTTCACCGTGCCTCCAAATATGTACTCAAATGTGACGTGATGCACAGATATTAAAAAATGTCTGCATTAAGACAAATGGAATCTTGAACTGGAAATACAATTGAATATGTCTGTACTAAAAAGTGATCAAGTTAAGACTTGATAGTAATTAGCTTTTACTTCATAAAGATAATTACGTGAAAATGTCTGAAAAGATGCAGATTAGAAGATTAATAAAGAACAAATGAGATAGATAGATAGATAGATAGATAGAGAGAGAGAGAGATAGAGAGAGAGAGAGAGAAATATAAAGCATAGAAATTAGGAGTTTAATATGGCTGACATAAGACCGCTATCATAGCAGAGTCTAGCTCATTATACAGGCTGTAAAAATTTGCTGAAAAATTTTGTAAAAAGTCTTGTACCGAAATACATAACGCGAATAACTCGTAAACAAAATTTTAAAACAAAAGAAAAGAAGTCAAAACATCTACAAACGATTGTCTCTTCTATGGAACAACAACAACAACAACAACAACAACAACAACAATAATAATAATAATAACAATTTAAACAACGCATAGATTGTTTATACGCTCACTATATTATTGTGCCGATAGATGCCTTATAAAAGCTGATTAAAATTGCTTATCATTAACCACAGTAGGAATAACATATAAAAAATCCGACAAATACTTATCAATTACACTAAATGCTATATCGTATAAACATGAAAGAACGACTACAAATCCGTGAACCCTTAATCAGAATTCACACGCACCGTTATAAATAAGATTCAATTGAAACTTAAACCAACTGGACACTACTTCAGCTGCGAATACCATGGATTGAGCATGTGAGCAATGATGAGGTTTTCGAAGTGATGGAAGCGAAAAGGAAATTAAGACTGAGCATCAGGAAGAGACAGCCGAAGTTCCTGGGACACGAAATGAGGAAGGAGGGCCTGGAGAACCTGATACTAACAGGCCAGATAGAGGGAAAAAGAGACAGAAGAAGGCAGCGCATAACATATTTGAAGGACATAATCAGGTGGATGATGGAACGAGGGTTGCATGGTGTATCAGGAGAAGGCGTGCTAACAGCTACCAGGGATAGGGAAACGTGGAAATTTATGATCGTCTAAGACCTGAAAAGAGAGGGCACATAGAAGAAAAAGAAGACACTACTTCACTAAGTCACAAACAGTTCTATGATAATAGCTTATAAAAGTCATAGGTGTTTAAGATCCGTAAAAATATTATATTTTCATCTCTTACGTGGGGAGATGAATGGTTATACCAATATTTGTTTCGCATCTGATTGAACTTGTAGAATTGCTTCAGTTTTATAGACAATTGTCCCCACATACACGAACGCAGACTCAAATTCGAAATTAAGCTTGTGCACCAGAACACACACACATACATACACACACACACACACATGTATATATATATATAAACACTCATGTAGAATGCTTACTCTTTTTGCCATCATCATCATCATCAACATTACTAATATAATTACCGTTTTTTTATGTTATATAATCCTCCATATATCGACAAAGCAGAAAACACTAAATCTCTTTTTACACTCAATCTTATACATACTTGTAGACTTACTATTTTTTGAGAAATTGCACTTAGGTTTAATTTTTCACACACACAAACAAACACACACACACATACACGCACGCACGCACACACACACACACACATATATACATATACATATATATATATATATATATATATATATATATATCTTGCATTAAACGCAGACAAAATTGTCAGATGAATCTAGCCATATGTGGGGTCAACCAAGACAAGAGTGGTTGACAGATATATCCGATCGTGAATGACATTAATACGTCCCACGACAAAAAATCACAAACAACAACCAGCTTGAAAGACGAGGGCTTGCAAATATATCATTTATAGATACATCTGAACAAAGATAAAAGTCAGCTGAGGAAAAGCGACAACCTAAAAAAGCAAAATTTCTTTGGTGTTTTGTGGCTATATAAGACCTGAAGTTTTCGACTCTCGCTTGCTTCCCACTTCTGATGACCATGTGTGTGCGCGACTCCCTCCAGCTGCCTTCCTGCTCCACACAAGCGTCATTGACGAAGAATAAAAATATAATATTTTTATGTATACGTGTTCCTCATTGTTTGCCCGTATCCAGCGGCAGTATACAACAGACACGATTTAGTGCGCAGTGACTCGCTGTTTTATTTTAACGTAGATTAATAAAGAACCTGTTTAACATCTACAAAAATACTAGACGATAGAGGTAAAAGACGACATTAGGAAAAGGTACGTGACTTTTAATGTTAACTTGTGTGTACTCTGCTTTATTATAGAAAAGTTTCTACTTTAAAAAACAAAACAAAATAATAGACTTAAAATGCAACAGCATACATTTTTTGATTTCGTTCAGTCTGACTGTAGAGTTGAGAAATGTGGCTTGTTCTGTGACGAATATATTAAGAAGCAAGTCTTTTTTTTTCAAAACACACAATAGTTTTTAAAGTTTGGTTGATACGAGACTTAGATGATATTCAGAGATATTTTAGACCCGTACCCTTAACAGAGAATGACAGGCGGCTCTTCTTACAAGTAGAGGGACAATATATCTACAGGTTCATGTCCGATAACCTACAACTCACATGGAATGGGTTAAAAATTATTTAGGAGAATATTACAGGGTAGTTTCCAGCCCCAATGCTCGGTTGGTTGAGTTAGCAAACATTAAACAGGGTAGAACAGAAGAAGTCCCGGACAACATGCAGAGGGTACATACACCTGACAGAGACAGCATACGTGGGGGTTAACAGGAGAAATATATTCGTGGCAAAACGAGTACTTGGTTTTTTACAGAAAGGCTACAGGAGCTAGGTGTGAAGATGGTCCTGATAAAGAACAAGACACAAATCTCTGAAGCTGCTCATAAGAAAGCTCTATCGGATTTTAAATAGAAAATTTGACGATGCGTGCTCGGAATAGGAAGAGAATCCTATGGAGATATGTCAGTCTCAGAGTTGGGTAACGATAGAAGCTGTGAGTCCTGGTAAATCCAAAAATAATTATAAGCCTAAGTATAAAGAGAACACTAAAAGGAGAAGTGATGAGGAGGCACAATATAAAACTCCCGCTGGCTTCCGGGTCCCTCACTACGGATGCCATCCTGCACCACAGAAGCGCTAACGATGAAGTATAAAAATATAAAATTATATTCCTCGTTTTTTGTCCAGATACGGTCACGTATATACAACATAAAATGCAAAAATAATATTTAGATCTACTTATGTATTGAGCACTGTAAAATTAATAATAAACATTAGGGAACGGACAATTTTTAATGTCCTTTCTTAATGTTATTATATATATATATATATATATATATATATATATATATATATATAAGAAGTGCGAGAAGCCGTGAACAATTCTCTTCCACACGAATACTTCCCCGACGGCTACAATCTCCAAGAGTTTAAATGTAAGGTCAATAGACACCTCCTAACACACTAACCTGCTTCCATTCTATCAAACACTCTTCCCATCTGCCCAACCCTCATCCTCGCTATCCTTACTCATCTGTCACCTTCCTCCTAACATTCCCTATGTCTAACCACTCCTTCTCTTTACCTTCTCCTATGTAGCCCCATGCGCAATAGTAGCAGTGGAATGCCTTGCTTAGGGTGAGATGATTAAAAGAAAAAAAAAATTTAAAGTGTAGATTTATAGTTGCTATTATTATTAATATTAGTTACTGATAAATATGGTATATTTAATATGCATGATCATATCTGAGTCGCTATACGTGTTTCGAATCTAATGTTGACTTTATCTATGCGAATAACTTGTGATTTTAGAAATCGCGATCCGTTTGTTTTTTCTGACGACCAAGTTTTCCGATAATAGATAAATGGTGGGCAGGTCTGAATGTTCATATGCATGCATGTTTTTTTTTAATTTATTATACTAAAATGAAGAACAAATTTTAGATTACAATTCATTCAATTTAAAAAGCAAAATTATATTCAAACAACAGGTACCGATATGGGACAAAAAGGGCACCGACATATGCAACACTCACACTAGCATATCTAGAATGAAGCCTATACAAGCAAATAGGACATAAATATAGAAAAGACATAAACAGAATTCAATAAATTATTTAAGTGGTATCTAGATGATTATTTTATCTTTTAGAGATCAACACGGAAAGACATAAAAAACCGCACAATCTATTCCATAACTTACACCCCAAAATTAAGTTCACACTAGAACGTAGCTATCATGAAATGCCATTCCTAGACATACTCATAAAAACGAAAAACAATTACATCATCACAGACATTTACCATAAACTAACAGACACCTAACAATACCTCGATTTCAATAGTCACCACCCTAAAATTTGTCTAAAACCCATCCCCTACTCCCTAGCACGACAAAATTGCACAATAGTAACTGACAAAACCCTTCGTAAAATACATCCAGAGAAATTACAAAAAACACTAGAAATAAGAGGATACTCCACTTCACTAATAAACAAGGCTTTTCAACTCACAGAAGAAATGCCATCAAAATCTCTCCGGAACCCAGAGAAAAAGAAAAAAATAAAACATGAAAAAGAAGAAAACATTCTAGCATACGTCTCCACACACAACAAACACAACTCAGAATTATTTACAAAGATCAAAAGACACAGAGAATTGCTCAACAAAAATGATAAAATAAAAAAAAAATCTTAAAGAAAATTAAAATAACTAAAAGCAAAAGCCAACCCAAACATGGAAAAAACTTACTTGCCTCATCAAAATTCTAGCAACACACAACACAGGGGGTCACACATTGTAACAAAAAGATGTAGTCTTTTCAACATAATAATAGAAGGAATCCACTTCAAGTTTGAAAACACATCTACATTCGAAATAAAATCAAATCTGAGCTGGAACTCTAAAAAAAGTAATTTATTCTCTAAAATGCGATGAATGCACAAAAATATCTGTGGGGCGAGACAAGACCTGAATACAAAGTAGCCTTGCACAGAAGTAACATTAAAATAGCCAATAACAGGAAATTCTACATTTCCTAACATTTACACGAATGTAGTGGAGGTAAATTTTGAGTATAATGCCTATCCACCAAAGTGCAGATTATGACAGCTCATCATGCAGGAAGAAATATTTATTATAGAATACACGCCTTCCCTCAATAAAACAACATGAAAAACTTCAGACACGTACACAGACACACTCAGTTCAAACGCAATAAAAAAATAATCGCGAACCGTTGCAAAAAATAGTATCCCAAAATCAATAAAAAGAAGTAGATGACCCGTAAAGTAGAATTGAAATAAATTTCCTGAAAACTATTTTGAAGGATAAAGACGAAATAAAATTTCGCAAGTCGGTGTAAAAACAAGAAACGATTATAGCCAACGAAGAATGACGCAAAAGATTTAACTTGCGAGCGTAAAAAATAAAACAATTAACACGCACGCAAATGAACTTACTGACATGCTCACCACTTATCTATTTAGACACGATGCTATGGCCATCAGACAAACAAACTGATCACGATATGTTCCATCACAAGTTTATTCACCTAATGAGAGTTAACTTTAGACCCGAAACACGTGTAGCGACACAAATTCCATTACGGACACTTAATATACCATATAAAAAGCAAGTAATATTAATAATAACAACAATATGTCTACACTTTAAACAAAACGTTTACGGCTTCTCGCACATTTTATCTTCTATACACATTTCTCTAGTAGTAACAACCCCATATTTCTGTGTTTAATATATATATATATATATATATATATATATATACATTGTGTATTTAGGCAACAATATCTCTTTTACAAGTTGCATTAAAATGACAATAATTAATGATAATATGTAATGAAAATACAAAGGAACTGAAGCAATTCTGCTCAAGGTGGTCCCAGTTTTTGATCATCCCACTCTATATAGAGTGGGGTGATCAAAAATGGGAAAAGTTAAATGCTTGATATAAAACTGTTAAATTTTCCGTGGGATGTTGGTAGTCATATTAATACTGAAATGGGCAATGGCTCAATTGGCGAAGTTTTCGGTATCCTGTCCCCGAAACATTTAAGGCAGATTGCCCAACACTATAAGGTATGAAAATGGCTTTCTTTATAAACAGTCTAAATGTTTTTGGGCTGAGATCAGATTCGCGTATGGCTATACAAGATCACAACCTCGATCGCCTGGGAGTGGCTATATGCACACTACAAAATACTCGTTCTGATTCTGGCGACCATAATCTTATAACGGTGAGTAAATTTGACCTCGTCCCATCGTATTATAATAGCCGTTAATATGGAACTTTTTTTAAAACTTTGTGTACGCTTGTGTTTACGCTAGTTTTTTGCGCATCCGGATGGCAGGCTTTTTGTCTTTTGCGCTATCATCAAAGATCGGGAATTTGGTTAAATCAGGTTTTATGTGGCTAACGAATCTAGGGGTCTGGCCACATTTTTTCGGTGAATCGATTCTTTTTTAACGAGATTTTGTCAGTTTATCTTTGCGGCTGATTGATCAAACATGTTCTAGATCGGGCACTAACAATACGGACTTTATCGACCGCCTGAATCTTGTCGATAATTTCAAGAATGAGATTCCTAGAGAACTAGTGCGGATTTGAACCTCAAGGAGCTGCTCGGCTTCGGTGTCGAGTTCAAGCTACATTGACTGACTCTTAGGAGAGTCGAATAAGGGCTCGTTTTTATGCTATAGTTTATTCGGACTGTAGGCTTGTCTGGGTTTGTCTAAACTTAGATAAGCCTAGGATTAGAATGTCTAGCTACTGGGAATTCAACACATCGTTGTTCGATGAGAATAATTTCAGAGATCAGCTTTTTACTAACATTAATGCGGGAGTTTTAGGTAGGAATAATTGATGGAAACAAAAACGTCACAAGAATCTGGAGTAGAAAGGGTAATTTGAAGTGGGAAAATAGGTGCAGCTAGGACAGAGTTCGCCTTCCTGCTTATCAAGAAGGATGAAGCTCTGGTAGTTAGGACTAGATTAAAAATGATGTCTTTTGAAAACGTTACTTTTTCTATTTTCCTGCATGAAAAGTAACGAGCTCGATTTCATTTGGGACTGACCTCTCTGATTTCTTCTTCCAAGCCTCTATTTCTTAAACTAACCGCACACACTTAAGTAGTTAGTTAACACATTCCAAAAGAAGCACAATATTAAAATAAATGATGCCTTTCAGGTGCTAAGCAAGTTATTAAGAAAAAAAACACCGTAAGAATAAAAAAGTAATGATGAACTGCTATTTCATAACTATGAAATCTATATATATATATATATATATATATATATATATAAGGCAATCTGTGAGTTTTTGTGTGACTGTTCCCTATGCACGCCTACATTATTTAAGTTTCCTGGCCTCTATAAGGGATGATTTGATGAACCAGATCACCGTGGCACCACATATGTTGGTCATCTCACTTTGCTAGTGTATCATGACCACCTCCGTTCCATTTCATTGTTATTGTTTTGTAGCAAATTACATTAATGTTTTCTTGATACAATTTAAAATCTCTGCAGTGCCTGTGTTTTGTGGGGTGACTGTAGAGTATTTTCTTTCTAAGATAGAAGGTATGTAGCTATTGTCCCCGTAGTGGGCTTTAAGTCTCGTTTTTTCTCCTCTATGTGTTGTGTCTTTTCAGGACATAGGCAATCATGGCCTTCTAAATTTCCCTATTCTTTGTTGCTCTTAATACTCCTTCTCCTGTTATCCCACTCAATCCCTTCTCCAGCATCCAATTTCTCATTAGGTATGTCATGCGTTGCTTTCCCCTGTCTTTTTTCTCCTTCATCTTTCCTGTGAGCATCAAGTTCTCCAAGCCCACCATCCTCATTCAGTCAGTTAAGTGCCATACGTGATACACGCTTGGGCGATGATGTCTCGAAAGAGACATGACTGACTGGACAGAAGATTATCCCGCTGTAGGTTACCATTGCTTTCTGCGGTAGACTGGTTGCCGACCAAGGCTATAGAACCCAATCTGTCCTGCTATTTAATCCATAACTGGAAGGAAGAGACGGATTAATACATTTCCCAAGGGTATTTGCGCGTAAGTGAATACAATGGATTCAGCTGGAATTCGAACTCGGCTCCTCGGTTTCTCTATGTCCCAGAAACTTCAGCTGTCTTTTTCTGATGTTAAGTATCAGTTTTTCTTTTCGTGTAAATTCTCTTCAAAACCTCATCGTTACTCACATTTTCCATCCGTGGTATCCTCACCTTTCTTCAGTAGGACCACCTTTCGTTTACTTCAAGTCTTTCCTTCATCTTTGATGAGATTCTCTAGCATTCACTGCAATATTGACGGACAGACATCACATAACAATCCAGTACTCTCTTCTTTTTGTTTCGAGTGAAAGTTTCTTATCTCTTGATATTCTACTCAGCTTCTGGAATGCATCATTGGCAATACGATTTTGAATCCCCATATCGAACTTTCTGTTCTCCATTAGACCACTTACCAGCTATTTAAATTTCTGTGCCTGTTTGATTTTAATATCCCCAACTTGTAAATGGCATTTGGGTCTCTTTTTTCTGATTGCATTTAGTTTTCTTGTAGTCGATTCTTTCAGCTTAATTTAACTACTTTCTGTAGAAGTTCTTGTAGCTTCTTTTTTGTATTTTCTATCAGCTCTGTATTATCTAAGTATTTTATATTGTTCAGATTGCAACCGCCAATGACGAACCTCGACATGAATTAAAAAGCTCGCAAAATTGTCATTTGCCAAGAGATTCTGCTAACTATAACAAAAGTTTAGTTTTTAATTCACTCAAATGTATCCAGAGAGTATTTGCTGCTACTAAGATTTAATATTCGTCAGCCTGGGCCATATTTATATTTGCAAGCAAAATGAAGGTACTTTGTAAAAACACGAAAGCTTGAATTCTGTTTTGTATTACAGTCACTATATTCAAGTGTTATTTTGGTGGGTTTATCCCGTTTTTCAAAGTATGAGCGTATCCTTTGTAAGCTTTCTGCCAGAGACTTATCTGGATAGCTTGGGATGTTTAGCTGAGATATATGTTCTCTCTAAAGGCCGTTTTGCAATGGTTATCGTAATTTTGTGTGTTACTTGAAGTTTGTTCGCGTCAGTTTATAGTTTGTATGTTCGTGTTTTAAAATATTAATCTCATGGCTGGAACATTAACATATGCTCATAACACATCACTCAATAAATCACGGGCATAACTAATAAACAACAACTTTTAGAAAAGGTTCGACTATATTCATCAACATAGTCTCCTTTTAGCGTGCAATCAGTCAGTAGTCGCTGTGTGCCAGATCTGGAGAACAGGGTGAAAGCAGAAGCAATTCGAAGTGAAATTAATGTAGTTTATCCATCGTTGCGATCGACTTGTGAAATGGTGCCTTGTCTTGATGAAAGATCATTTTTTTCTTCTTCATTTGTGACCGTTTTTAAGCGATTTCTTCTTTCGAATACATCAATAATCCTATATAATAATTATCATTGCTCGTTCTTCCTTTTTTAAGGTAATCGTTGAACAAAATACCTTTCGCATCCCAAAACTTTGCGTGACAAAACCTTGCGTGCTGAGGTTTGCGTCTTTCGTCGCTTATTGCCGATTTGACTCCGGAGTGAAGTAGTGGATCTATGGTTCATCTATTTTTACATGCTTTTGAAAAAACACGTCTTCTTGTTGCTTAAAAAGTTGCAAACAACGCCCTGAATAGTCGACGAGTTGTTGTTTTTGATCGACTGTGAGCAAACGCGACACCTGCTTTGAACACAGCTTTCTCATTGACCAATATCCTTGCAAAATTGTGATACACGGCCTTCTGATATGTTCTCCCCATCTGCTATCTCACGCACATTTTCATTTATGATTGGCCAAAAAGAGTTTCTATATTGTTTTGGTGTTTTCCGGGAGAACTGCCGATTTTTGGCTACCTGAGCGTTCAACGTTATTTGTGTCTGTACGGCCGAGTTTAATGTCAGCATGCCAGCTCTTAACTATTGGTTCCGACAGAGCAGAATTCGAATAATACTTATCAAGCTATTGCTTTACTTGAACAGTAATTCTCTCATCTGAAAACGATGCTTTATCAACACACGAAATTCAGATTTTTCTATAGTTTTCAAAATTTGTAATGCTACATTCATTTAAATGTAATTTGTAAAGTGATAATCCGATTTTGTCAAAATGTTGTCACATGCCATTCGAAGATTAGTGCTTCATAAGAATTGTATGGATATTTTTATTAGTAGCGTCATCTATATGTTTGGCCCGGGACTTATTGAGTGATGTGTTATGTAGTCTACACTTGCTGGCTGTCAGACAATTTCACTCCTTACATCTGGCTCCCTAACCATCCAAACTGCAACCTCGTTATTATTATATGTGGGGCGCAAATCTAAGACAAATCCTCGTCACACCAAAGATGAACTGAATGTAAGGATTATGTCAGCATTCACTATTTTAAACATGGAGCTTATTTAGAGTTCAGGAGATTCCGATGTCGTCTAGGTGCCATGATTTAAGTCAATGACGATTTTATTGAATAAATGTAATTTCTAGTAGTTCAATATATTTTACTGTAATTGTTGGTAAATATATCTGATGTTAGTGTTATTTTGATTGTTGCATAATTTAGACAATTTATTTATCGTACCCTGTAAATTTATTTATCGTACCCTGTAAATTTATTTATCGTACCCTGTAAATATAAGGACAAATACACAACAGCTAATAAGTGTGTGTAAATACGTTGGTAATGAATCGCACTTGTAAGAGTGCAGCAGCCCAGACTGAATATTAGTAAGGCAAGAAATATAATTTGCTGACTTGAGTTATTGGTGGATTACAGGCATTAGTTGAAGAAATTAAGGGAGAGTTGTTCATTGGGTTCGTTAATTTACTTTGGGGCAAATGCCGTTGGGAAATATCTTAATCTTTTCTCTCTCTACTTATGGGCTAAATATTAAAACATATATCTTTAAAAAAAAAACAGTCTTACTCCAAAAAGTATTAATGCGAAATTCAATATAAAATATGCAGAATTATTCTCTCACAGTCAAAACTATGTTTCAATTTTAAATAACGCATAAAGGGATGATAAACCGTAAAAAAACATATCTATCATACAATAAATTGTTAAATTTTTCAACGTGTGTGAAAGTATGAATGTCTTCTAGCCCAGGTTATGGGCTAAATAGTAAAAATTACATTTTGAAAATTCATTTTATTATAAATAGTATTAATGCAAGATATAATATAAAATAGGTACAATTTTTCTCTTACAATCAAAATTATGTTACGGTTTAAATAATGCTTAAAAATTTGGTAACCCGTAAAAAATAAATTAATCAGTCAATCAGTTTTTAAATTTCTCCACATGTTTGAAAACGGTAAGGCACAGACAAAGAAAATTTGCATCTTGAAAAAAAAACTGTGATTTCACTATCTACTGATAAATAAATAAATTTGAGATGATCCAACCGATCAGCAAAATCAATTAAAATAAATTGCCAAACCAATATATAAAAAATGTATAATCCTCTTTATCGTAAAATACATATTTGGTAGTGCGATATCTAGCTGCAGAACAAAATGAATATTTTTCTAGAATAGCTACGATATTTTGAAGAATAAATTCCTTTTCACAGTTTCCAGACACCCAAAATAAGATGTGATGTGCAATAACTGAAGACAAAGTATATATTTCCCAATATGACTTTCTACCTAGACTGGTAATGATTATACTAGTAAAACTAAAATGTCTGATTGACTCCATACTATGAATGCCTTTTAGCTGCAAGTCATTTTGATGATTGCAAAACCTCGTTAAACAAAATACAAATGAAGACCAAAACAGGTGGTGTACATGATTTTAAATCTAACATCCGGTGTTGTCAGCACCTAGAAATTATTTTTTCTCTGCAGTATTTCAGCGCAGGTTAACCCTAACCAGACTATACCGTGGTAGGGTGTAATCTATTTCAAAATAGACCACCAACGTATGGCCATTAATGGTAGCGTAAAAGTAACACAAGGATGTAAGCATGGGGCACTCAGAGATGATCAAACTCAGTATTCAGTCGTAATGGGTCTAGCGAGACAAGCGTGTTAATCATTACAATACGTCGAGGGACCGTACCACCAGCGTATGTGCTGCTCGACTAATTCATATCGCGGCGTACAAAATAGCCCAATAAAAATTAAGTCGATCATTTCAGATTACATCCATTTTTGCTATTAGAATAAAAAGTATTTTTTATGAACTCGGATATTATGCGAAAACTCGAGTCTGACATCTCATAATGACGGGGAATCTGAACCCATTCAATTTTAAGCTCGTCTATATGTTTCTAAAATCATTAAAACTGTTGAACAAAATAAAACGATAATTGAAAAAAAGTATCCACACTGAGGGTATAACACATTTAATTCGTCACATTGCTTTGTGCTCATGTGTGCTTATAGTTGGTTCTGATGTGGTCACGGGATCAATGTTTGAGCTTGATCAGGCCGATTTTCTTACTCCTGTTAAAGAGTTAACATGTTACCAATAATTCCATTTGTCAGTACCTAGATGGGTGACCACTCGGCAATACCTGGTGATATAAACTGGAATGTAGGGTCAGTGCAATGGAGAATGACACGGAGTTGTTAATCGGAGAGCAGAGTTAAAACGCCGGTTGAGTTCATTATAATAACGTACACGTAAATGCCCCTGGGTAACGTATGAATGCACCACTTATTCCCCAACTGTAGGGTAATTTATATCATTAAATCTATTCTTCCTTGTTAAAAGTAAAATAATATTGCATATAAAATATTTAAATTTTGATATCAGAGAGGTGTTGATGTGCCCCTAAGCACAAACAACAAAGTAAGTCGAGGGTTTCTATAGCCTCCTATATTTACGAGATTAATAACATTTCTAAAAATTATATTACGCAATTCAAGGCAGTAAAGTCACTAAGACGCAGGTGATTATTGAGTGTGAAAAAACAACTAAAAAAAAGAAACATTATTAAGGAGAGAGAACAAAAGAACATTAATCAAGGAGACAGTAGATAATGATTGATATTGCATTAACATTTTTGTCGATCGAAAATGGCTGAAAAGTACAGCGAAAAAAGAGTCAAGTAATTAATGAGTGCCAGAAAAAGAGACTTCTAGCAAAGAACTTACGTTTACAGGTAGCCAAAGTAACTGTGAATTGATGAGACCTTGCTACCAACCTAGTACTGCGCTTAAGTTCATAATGGTTTTGTACCATAGCAGAGGGATGATCCAAATAATTTTCCAGAAAGTATTTATAGAAAACGCACGGGGAGGCTATATTATGGTGATGAGAAAGAGACAAGCCGAAACACCTGGTTATAACAAATAATATTAATGATTTTCTTTAGATTTTATAAAAATTCGGACTATATATGGAATCTCCATACTAAATATTGTAAGAATTTATTTACCCGATTTACATTATTCGGACTGTTGTCGTCGTTTTTATTTTCATATTTACGACGTTTCGGTCTTTGTACGCTCTGGTGTGATATACGTTGGAAATCGACAACTGTTTTTCACCTCTGCTCTGGTCAAATATTGAACTCACAATTCTTTGGGTCATATCAATCTGGATTACTTCAACAATGTTTTTATTCACCGGGCCATGTGTCTTTTGGGACATGATTGCTAAAAAGAATTAAGTTAAAATTGAAATATACTGATGACGTATACATGATACGCGAAACTAGAATAGTCTATTCAGTTCTAAATTCCAATGCATATCAGCTAAAAAAGTCCGAAGGATACAACGCCAAAAACATGGTGAATATAACAATAAAAATGAGAACAATAGTTCAAAAAATGTTAATATTGAAAATAGTTAAATATGCATCATTTCAGAAAGATAGTTATTATAAGTGTCTCTTTATTGTAATGCTGAAAAACATTATATTAAAAATGAAACAAAAATCTTTTAAAAAATGTCTCTGATATCATTAGTCTACAATCGTTTTATTTTCATCAGACTAAAATTTTATTAATATTTCTTCTTTTGTTGGCTGTGAAGCATTTACTTTATTAAAGTATGTTGTTAATAGAAATGTGGTAAGTGCAATGGTAAAAAGAACTCTATTGAAACATCTAAATATTGCTTAAAATAAACACTTTTATGATGATTTCACAATAACGTTTTACGATCATTAAAATATAGATATATAGATCCATCTATGAAAGTATTTTTACTTGCCTCCAGCCATAATGTTCCCGTTTAATATCATTCACATCCTAATACAAAACCGCACTTTAGTTGAATTTTATATTACAGCTTATAATTTGGGATGTTGTTCCGAGTTTATACTGAATAGCACGAGGTACAAAGTTAAGAACATGTAATAAAGATCGAATTCACTTGTAATCATTACGCCATGTCGAAGTGCCCATATACACTGAATTATAAAGATATGTATATTGATAGCAGTGTTGTGTTTTTAGCTCAGACAAGACACGAGATTCAATATTTCTAGTCAAATGCTTCTGGTTTAAATATTATTCTTCGGCCAGAAATTTACTCACGAGTGAAAGAAGAAAACAACTTCTAGCAGTAAACCAGGTATTATTCTTCGGTTGTAAATTACTAATATACGAGAGTGAAGTGTCGATCAGGCATAGATGTTATGTTGTGTTGTTGCATATTATTACAACGAAGCCCTTGGTATTTTAATAAGCTTCATATGTATTTATGTACAAGAGACAGTGATAAACAGTATGTGTCCCTCGGGCCATATTCTATTGAGAAGTTGTCCTGAAGTGTTTCTTTTTTATTCTTACGCTAGAGGGTTAGATATATTACGCGTAAAGAATTACCTATGATATTGTTAAAAATGATGGCGGAGGTAGACATTTCAGCGGCCGTCCTCTCGCTCGATTTTGCTAGGTCCACTTCTTTCAGTTTTGTGCTTTCTCGCGGGATGCTATCTTTTTCGTAGGATGCTATCTTTGTCTAAAAAAGTAATGTATCTTCCTTCACTGATTTCTTTATGACTTCACCAATTGATAAATATCAGTGTAGTCTAATCGTTTGATATTAATTGGCGCCTTATATTTCAAATTAAATTTTATTAATCTATAAATTATTTCACTAATGTAATTGGTTTATTTCCTCCTATTAGTCCTACACTATTAAATACTTAGAATAATACCTCCCGTTATTTATACCCCATTTCAATATAGTTCTAGTTTTTTCATTACGGTTCATTATTCTCTATTTTTTATATTCTCATTTTTCATTTTTATTTTGATCTAAGTGAAAATTAACATATTTGTTTTAGTAATAATGGTGTGAGAATTTTAATTTAATTTAATTTATTTTCTAATAATATCAATAAGTCTAAACTACATTAGTTAGGGTTTTCCCCTTTTCTCAGCAATTACTTGCGATTAATTATATATATATATATATATATATATATATATATATATATATATATATTAGTACAAAATAATTTTTATCATTTTGTCAAATTTTACATAAATGCATCCATATTAACCTCAAGAGTCCTGAAAAGTCACGGCACATAAAGAAGAGAAATAAAGATTTGGTCGCAGAAATTATCACAAGACACGTCTGATTTCTGAAGTTTTATTTGCTTGAGGTTAAGAATGAGTTTTCTTCTCGTTTGCATCCTTTCCAACACTTTATCTTTGCACATGGATTCGTCCATGTTATCCTTAGCATCATTCTGTAGAACCACAGAACAGTATTGCTTTACTTTTTTCTTTTAAATGAACTTTTTGAATTTTTTATAGTATGACAAAGGTGTATTGACACCATCTTGGATTCATTCACATTTTGCCAAATATTAGGTCATGTTATCTATTTTCTTTATGTTTCCTTTTACCTTTTATTCTTTCTATTTCTTTTTTTTTTCATTTTATGCATCTGCTTCTTTCTTTTCACTCTGGCTATCAGTTGTCACGTCTGTCCGGCGTGTGGTTTCTCTCGTTTTGCCCTTTTTCATCTTTGCTTCTCTCCACTCTCACGTATAATTTTTCCCTATTTAACCCATTTTACCTTTTTCTCTGACACGCTTAATTTTGATTTCTTTGCACACATACAATTTTAAAAGGTCCTTTTCAATGATCGAGTTTGAATCCATTTCACCATCTCCCTGTTTTCCTTCCCTATTGTCTATAACAACATCTAGACGCCTTCCTTCTAACATAATCTACTATCTCTTTTAACTCCCGCTCCCGCTCCCTCTCCTCTTCGTTATTGCTTTACTTTTTCTTTAAATGAACTTCCGGTGTATGAATTTATTTTTGAATTTTTTATAGTAAGACAAAGGTGTGTTTTCTTACCGAATCTATTCAACCTGTACAGCGAAGCAATTATGTGAAAAATAAATGTCTTGCCGTGATTCGACATTGGCGGCCACAATCTAAACAATATAAGACACACGGATGACACAATGTTTATAGCAGACACGGAAAGGAAAAATTCAGGACCTTCTACAGAAGATGGCAAAAAATGAGAAAGAAAACTGAGCATAAACTTCAAGCAAAAAAATAAAAGTGTGGTCATCAGCAAAACAAAGAGTTCAATATGCCAACTACAAGTCAGAAAAAAACTACAATAAAACAAGTAAAAAAAATTAAATTCCTGGGAATTGATTATATAGAGGATGGAAAGTGCAACATGGTGATTTAAAGATGCATTGGCATGGCCAAAAACACATTTAAAAAGCTAACCAGATTACTGAAAGACAGGAAAATCTCATTAGAAGCCAAATAAGTATGCTGTATTGCTCTGTGATATCTGTTTGTCTGTATAGAAATGAATGTTAGACTATCTCATCAAGGATGAATAAAATTGAGGCACTAGAATTATGGTTCTACAGAATGATGCTAAGGATACCATGGACAAATCAATGTGCAAAGTTAAAGTGTTGGAAAGGATGCAAACGAGAAGAAAACTCATTCTTAACCTCAAGAAGAGACAAATGATGTACCTAGGACACGTAATGAGGAAGGAGGGCTTGAAGAATTAATACTCCCGGGTCAAATAGAGGAAAGAATAGACAGGGAAATCATTGCGTGACCTACTTGACAGATCTGAGCAAATGGATGGCAGAGCGGGCTTTGGAAGTGCTTCCAAGAGAACGAATATTGATAGCTACAAGAAACAGTGCTAAATGAAAGTCTATGATCGCCTACGTCCTGAAAAGACACGGCACATAAAGAAGAGAAATAAAGATTTGGTCGCAGAAATTATCATAAGACACGTCTGATTTCTGAAGTTTTATTTGAATATATATGTATATATATATATATATATATATACAAATGTATACTCAGTTATGATCCGAGGAAAAATATAGTATTAAAATAAATAAAAGCCAAAATGGTAGCTTTTCTCCTGTCTTCTTATATATATATATATATATATATATATATATATATATATATATTATTAACTTTTTTATTAGTATAACCTAACATAATTCATTCATTATGGATGAAAAGACATACTCAACTAAAATGAAAGTATCATAGAATATATTCTTTATATTTAATAACCCCCTGCGGTTATTATTATACTTCTAATAAACTCGTGTTTATTTAAATAGTTGACAGCAATTTCTGCTAAACGATTTGGTTTACACGGTAAATAGTGACCCTAAATGTTGACATGTGATGTAAGTGCTTAGTTAAATCTTTCGGACTGTAATCTTTTGAAAAATGAACAAAATTAAATAGAAAATGTGAATCGTACACCGTTCCATTTTAATTAGTTCTACAAAAATAATTATAAACAAATTAAACATTCATGCCTTTCTTATTTCCTGAAAAAAACGAATCTTGCTGACAAAGATGGCGTTTAAATTAAGGTGATAAAATAGTCAAGCTGTTCAGTATGGTAAACGATTTTCTACGATTGCTTAATACTGGAAAGGTTATAGTAAAGACACTCACAATAGTAACAAATCCTCACCAGCTCTACTCTTCCCGCTGATATAGTTATGCATTAATCCCCCATTATTATATAAAGACGCCTCTTGCTTATATAACAGTTTAAATATTAATGGATAGACGTTGGTTAATTCCTGTGACTTGAATCAAAGAGTTGTGAGTTCAGTACCAGGCTACAGCAATGGTGAACAAGTAACTTACAGGGTGAGAGGAAAATAACTCATGATATCCAGAAGAGAAATTATGCAAGGAATGGAGTTCATATACACCAGTGATTGTAATAAAGAGTTCGGTTTGAAATTCCTTGCCCTGAAGAAGGCCGGAGCGTACAACGGCTGAAACGTCGAATAACTGGCAAGAAAGATAGTCCGAATAATGTAAGTACTTTAGATATTAATGTTTATTTTTTTTTTACTTTCAGATGGATTAATGTATTGAATGAAAGCATTAAGCTCAAAAGAGAAACAAAATATTATAAACTTACCGGTGGATGGGAAAAAATTGAAAACGTTGCACGACGATAAGAGAAAACCAAAAACAAATTAGAAAAAAATCTTTATTTAAGAATATAAAAAATTTGCAAAGTATTAAAAGCTTATTTACGTATATTCAC
Source organism: Ascarosepion bandense (assembly GCA_037127315.1). Lineage (NCBI taxonomy): Eukaryota > Metazoa > Mollusca > Cephalopoda > Sepiida > Sepiidae > Ascarosepion > Ascarosepion bandense. The sequence continues at coordinate 58,281 of JBBBDQ010001516.1, read as the reverse complement.
ATTCAGTGTAATACTCTCATACTTTCCATATCACAATCAACCGATGCTTTAATCCACTATGCTTTTACATCCTGCGTTTGGGGACGTAGCAAATTTGATTTCAGACCCTGGACTAGTTACTGCTGACTAAGGCTCATTGCATGACCAATGAACTAACTATATTTATTTTTGTATAAATACAAAAAATGTGGCACAAGGCCGAATAGAGCTAACCAGTAGTTTAGACGACGACGATGCTGAGCGAACCTTAGTTACAATTCTGTATCAGGTCTATATACAGTTTTGAATGAAGTGTAGTTCTTACTTTTTACTTGTTATTTACATCATTTACAGAATCTAGTCTGTGACGTTATTTAAACCATAGCTATGGTGGGGAAAAAAGCTGGTTTTTCAAGAACGCTAACACAAAAGTGAATGCAATGGGATCGACCGCAATTAGAACATTTAATTTATCGTTCCGAGTCTCTAACCAAGATATTTTCGCGTATGTAATACTCGCAGATAATTATGGTAAAAACGGTAACCCAGAATCGGTTTTGATTTGTAAAGTTTTTTTTCTAAATACTACTCATCTAACTGCGTCTTTGCGTCATTGTCTCTCGCGTTTCCCTTAACATGCTTCAGTTCAGCCCTAAGTAAGAATCGTTGTCTGTGTTCTATTAAAAGAGAATTCGTGTTTACGTCTGAATATAATTCCGCGGGTAAAATTTAATTCAATAAAATTGTCAAAGGAAGTACAGCAAAGGAAATCGCTTATATTATAAAAGAATATAGCAGCTGTCAATTAAGACATCCTCTTTATAGATATATTTAATATGTTCTGGTCTACACTTTTACTCATAAAATGTATTTAAATCACGCTTGCCATTCTTCACACGTTATTTTTTCTTATCATATCTTTTTTGCCAATTTATATTCTTTTTCTTTAGATTTCTTTCTTTTTTAGTTTTATTACTATTATTTCTGAAGTTTCTCTTTTATTTTTGCGTCTTTCTTTCATATTCACTTATTTATAACTTCTGTCTCAATATCTGCGTGGAGAAACTATCAGTTTTATGTGACATATGGGCAAAAATATAAAGTACCAAGTGAAGATCGAACCCACAACTCGATTACATATCTAGCGAGACAAAATTGCTAAACATTACACCCTCTATGTCTTTTCTTTATTTACGACTGCTCCAAGTTCAGGATTATGTACATTATTAAAGCTTTGGTTTGTGAATTCAGAGATATAATAACTGAGTTCAATCTCTGGCCAGTATAGTGTTAAAACATAAGTTTATGATTCTGCATATCGAAACCTTGCTGGTTATCTGTCAGAAGGTTTTTCATGTTGAGGTGTTCAATAAACTTCTGGTTGAGTTTTCTAACATCATTCGAGAATATAGAGTAATTAGACAAGTATGTGATCTCATGCACATTCTTAAAAACAGATCTCACAGTTGATGCTTTACATCGACATGAGAAACATCTCTTCAGGCAGTGGTTGAAAAGTTTTACTATTCTTGGAAATAACTCGGTAATAGCAGAAGGACTTCTTGGTTTTGTCAGAATCTGTGGCATTTCTGCAGAGGCTATTGATAAGTTGGAAAACTTCAGCGTGATAGAGATATTGCACAATTTGGGAAAGGATAAAATTAAGGAGTTATATTATTATAACTGGCACCGATGCTTTGCATCAATTGAGGTTTATTCGAGTTTTTACAGAACACATATTAACCAATTCTTTTATTTTCGGCCTTGGCTTGGACTGAGTTCATAACTAATATTTGAATTTTCTAGAACAGACTTGTAATGGCTGAAAGTAGTTTGATATGTTGCAAATCCTTCACAGGGCCGTTTTTTTGTGTTAGAGATAGTAGTAATGGTTAAAGAGTGCTTTGGCTGCAATGCATTCTTGCGTGCCTCAGCACTTGCTATTAGGATTCTCTTGGCACATTTTCTTTGGGTTAAAATTATCCATACCCGAATGAACCTATTCAGAAATGACAGAGGTAATTCTAGAAGCTCTACTTTTTAAGAAAGCTGTAAAAGTAATTTCCTTAATTGGCTTAATTTTATTAATTGGTTCTGGCGTACTCAAATATCATCTTGTAAAAGTATACATCAGAGAATGCTTTCAGTTTGGTATGAACTTAAGCTTTGATCAGTGAGCAGACAGACGTGCCCGGGGAAGGTAGCAACTAAGAGGATCTTTTATCTGACATCACAAACTTCGATGTTTAGCTAAAGATTTATCACAAAAAAGATCGTCAATCTCTTGATATATTTTGTCAAACAATAATATCTCATAATCTTTTGGTTTATTATAAAAATGAAAGACATAATATGGCGGAGAACAATCCGAAAGCACATGAACATGAAAAACGTATGACCTAGATTTTGCAGTCTTTGCCACATCAGCTCTCACCCTTATTCTTACTGTTTTTGTAATTTAAATTTAGAAACAGTTTAGATTGTAATATTTTATTTTGAAGAAAGAATTATTTAATAATATAATTATTTCTAGTTAACCCATAGATAAGGGAGGATATTTGATTTCCTACATTTTCCAAGGGTAACTGCCAAAGCTTATATATAACGAACCCTACTAAATTGGAATTCGGCTCTCTGATTAAGAATTAGCAATTATTCATTATATCTACTGCACATCTAAGCCTACAGCGCCTGGTTTACCAAAGCAGTTACCCATCTAGTTTGTTTGGAAAACTTCTTTCACGCTTATATTTTTTTTTTTAATCATATCACACCAAGCAAGGCGGTAACGCCACTGATGTGCAGGGGGCTACATAAGAGTGAGAAGATTAGAAAAGAGAAAAACAGGAAACCGCATCCTAAACAGGAAACAAGGGATGAGCCTCTTCACCTGTTCAATAGACGTGGGTGGAGTGTGAACCGGGCGATAGTTTAGTCTATCTACTCCAATTGAAAAAAAACAAAAACAGTCAGATTAGAAAGGAGAAAAACCGGAAACCGCATCCCAAACAGGAAACAAGGGATGAGCCTCTTCACCCGTCCAACAGGTGTGGGTGGAGTGTGAACCGGGCGATAGTTAAGTATCTACTCCAATTGAGAACAAAAAAAAAAAAAGAAAAAAAAAAGTGACTTATTAAGTTTTAACTTGTTAAAGTCCAGTCAAAAATTTCTTCTAAAAATAAAATCAAACGTACAGTTAGACATGAAAAGTTCTAAAATTAAGCAAAAATATTAGGCAAAAACGAATAAATAAATAAAAAAATAAGTGAAAAATACCTCACGGTTTAACACAGGAAATTTGAATTAAAGTTTCATTCTTCAATTCTTGCTTTTCCCAAAAATCAACATCAAGTTAACCTGCTTGGTGAATTCTCATTCAAAGAACAGAACATGGCGTTAAGTGGGGGACTAATGGCTGCTGATACCTTGGCCAGTGTAGCTTCGCATAACAGAATAAATAAAAAATTTCAAACTTTTTTTTCCTCCCAAATGAAGCATGAACTCCAAAAAGGGGAAAAAAAAACAAAAAAAAACAACAAAAAACGAAAAATACAGATATATATATACAGAAAAAAAAAATGAATAAATAAATAAAAAATAAGTGAAAAATACCTCACAGTTTAACACAGGAAATTTGAATTAAAGTTTCATTCTTCAATTCTTGCTTTTCCCAAAAATCAACATCAAGTTAACCTGCTTGGTGAATTCTCATTCAAAGAACAGAACATGGCGTGGGGGGGGGGGGACTATTGTATATTCACGTTCATGCATGAAAGATTTGTTGTTCGGTTTATACGTAAACACTTATGTTCAGCTTGAATCGTATGGGTGAACGGTCAAGTATATGAAAGCTTTTTATCGTCGGCGATTCAGAATTATCTAACGGTCTCATCGTACATTACGGCTTGTTGGACGGGTAGATATATCATGCAGGAACATTTCTTGTTGGTTGATCGTGTTTGTCTATCTTGATTGCTATATGTGGCTCGCCCGTTTTCAGCAAAAGTACCAGCGGCTTTTTCAGCGAGGAGCCACAAGAGAAGTTTATTTTATTTTTGACAGTGTGGTTCACTCTGTGCAAGGCCACTCGGAGTAGAGGTTACAGAGTAAGAGGCACAGTTTATGCGGATATGTTAGGGAGATAACGGTTAACCCTAAATTTGGAGAGATTATGATTATTGTGCTCGGGAAAATATCCTCTTAGTAGTCGGTTCCACAGAGCGGTGTTCCGGAGGAATAGGCCGCTCGAGTTGAAATTCCTTATCAGTAGAATACAAAGAAAATGAAGGTCTTTTACTACAATGTGCGTATAATTGTTGGATCCAAGCTGTGAAAGTTAGAACTAATGGATGTAAGGAATATAGATCGTCTGAGTTCTTTTCATAAAAGTACCGACAGACTAGTGAGAGGCTGGCAATATCTCGCGTGTGGGAGAGGCGTTGGTGGGTGGACAATATCTTGTCACTCACAAAGACGTGGAAACGCTTTATATAGACATCTGCTCAGATGAACTTTAGTCACTGGTGCCTCCTCAACAGGTGTTTACTCGTGCAACCAGAATGGCAACTGGGTCCCACCCATTCACAGTTAGGTTACCCAAATGCAGACGACAATTCTACTCCCTCAGCTTCTTCTCTCGCACTTACCGCCTGTGGAACTCGCTCCCATATTCTTGCTTTCCTGACGGCTACAACCTCCAGAAATTTAAATGCAATGTCAATACTCATCTACTAACCACTTGACTCTAGCCCTTCCCCCACCCCGTATTTCCTTCCCTTTCTCTCCCTCCTTGCAACTGTCATCACACCTGCATTTTCATTTTTTCTATTGCTTCTTCCTAATTGGTTTGTAATCCTCTTCTCCCTCCTCTAATTAATTTTCTTTCGATTATGTAGCCCCCCACCCCGCACATTCAGTGGCATTTACGCCTTGCCCGGGGTGAAATGATTAAAAAAATATATATATATTCTGCAAATAAATAAGAAAGGGGAAAATATTCTGTGTAACCCCTTTCTTTTTTTACCCTAGGAGAAAAATCATTGAATTAAAATAACGTTTTTGATCATGTTATTATATATGTGCAGAAGAGAGAGATATAAAAATGAAAGTGTCCTTTGCTTTGACACCTTGGCTCCAGTCTCATTCTGACGGGCGTGACTTTCTGCTTTTTCTAAAAATATTTTCATGGCATTTGGATGTGAGGAGCTTTTTGCCCTGAAACTGACCACGTAAATTTAAGCATGCTACTAGATTGGCGTCTAGCTCCGACCCTTTTACCGTTGAAATTATTTTCACGCACTTCCCGTATGTGGAAATCACTTCCGTTTACTGCTTCCCTGATATATTCAATCTCCTCAAATCTAAATGAAACATAATCCTATCTTTTTGTTCATTTTTTATACATTCGTCAGTATTACTGTATAAAGTCTTTTCTCTCATTGCAACCCTCCGCGCACAAGTGGCAGTACCGTTTTTCTTGTAGTGATATAATCAGAAAAGGTTATTCACCAAGAGGAATCGTTTTCACTCATGTTTTTTATCATTATTTGCTACTCTATAAATATGTAGTTTTAAATACTAATATTTTAATAGTTGAGAAAACAAGAATAATTTAGTTAATTAAAATAAAAATAATAGAGTTTGAGTAGTATATGAGCAGTAGTGTATTTTGGGAAGTAATGATTTATACAGTAAACTCGTGATCGCTTAAGGATAAAATATTTGTAAACCTGAAGAAAAAAAATGTTTCAGTTCAAATCTGTCGGGATCCGAAATATACTGTTGGAAGTTCAATGAGCTGTAACCCATGAACCGCTAAATTGATTAATGCTTAACGGGCTGTCTTTCCCGTGTCTTGAAAAGTAAACAAACAAATACAAAGACACGTAATATGATTTATATCATTGGGAAAGCAAGTATATCTTATGTACAGAAGAAAGATATTCTATCAGCTTTTAAATTAAATTTTCCGCTTTCCAATATATCTTAGGATTCTCAAATAGAGGCCCTGGATTACCAATGCCGCGTGTGGATACAAAATATAAGTTCGGAGCAAATAGGATGAATTATTTCTAAAAACATTCTTTGCTTTGTATCACGTAAATTTACGATGTTAAAGCCTAATTCTTGGGGCGGAGAGACAGGAAGTAATCAAGATGTAAAATGTTTTTAAAAAATGTGGGGAATTCTTCATATAATGCATGCGCTTAGATGTCACTACACGCTGAAAGCTGCTATCATGGACATCATGACTAGTATGAATAAATAACAGCTTATTAAAGCAAGAGTTTGTTTAAGAAGCATTATTGATATGGTAATTGAAGCTGACGTCGTTATGTGTAACGGATGTATGTTCTATGTATTCAATATGCAATGGAAAAATTAACGTCTAAATGAAGCTAAAATGAAAATAACACTGACATCTCATCTTAACGGATATATTTATCAGAATGGCACAAAATATCTTGAAATGCTAAATTTCAAGTTTAGGCTATAAATTTGCTAGTTGCATTAATTTCGGTCCCCAGACGACTTTGGAATCTCTTGTATCTCTTCTAGCGGTGTATCCTTTTAAAGTTGATGTATGTCACCAGAATGATCGTCTTCAGTTCATGCTTGATGTTAAAGAGTTTTGTTGGACCTTCGTTCAACAGCTCCTCACACATAATAATCAAGGGATTAGAATTCGGCGAGTTAGGTGGCCAGTCATAAAGTGTTATACGGTCGCAGAAATTATCGAAGAGCCATGACTAGATACTTCTACTTGTAAGGTATCGTGCATATTCCCGTTGCAAGTCAATGTCTTTTAGCAGCCACCCTTTTGATCCAGGGCAGCACTACATTCTAAAAACATGATGTAGGCGTCCGTGTTTAGTCTGAGACCTGTGAGAAGATGAATGGAAGTATAACGCTAAAATCACCTGTGATCACTTAAAAATCATTCGTAATCGCGATTAGACTCATCCAACTCTTCCAGAATATTCTGTCACGTTCACATCCTGACAACTGAAATGTTCGCATTGGAGTTCCCTCTGCGAATACTGTAGGAAACAGTTTCTCGCAAATTAGTCGAATATCAGGCCAGAAAAAGAAAGATGCCGAAAATTCAACTCGCCGGTACAATATCGCGAACTGCTATCCACCTAACCAGTCAGACCCAAAAACATTTTCTCCCGCTTCGAGAATATTGACTGCTTTTATCTGTCGATCAATTTTCTCCATTGGCCGACAACTCAGACAGCACTCTAAATATTTGCATATATTTTTATAGCGTCTCCTGCAACGGACTTTTTTTTAATATTACTTCTTCAGCAAGTTATGAGGAATATGTGCCCCTTTTTTCTGTTTGGGTTTGTAATTTTCTTTTTCGCCGCGTTTTCGGTCGAGTATTAACGCGACGCGCTGTTGCTTGGTTTGACGAGGTAAGTCGCCATTTTCTTCGCTTTAGGCCTACGAGAAGATGAATGGAAGTATAACGCTAAAATCACCTGTGATCACTTAAAAAATTCTTCGTAATCGCGATTAGACTCATCCAACTCTTCCAGAATCGTCTGTCATGTTCACATCTTGACAACCAAACACTCTGAAATGTTCGCATTGGAATTCTCTGCGCGAATACTAAAGAGTAAAGCATGCTGTTTCCAAATTTCTAGCGAAGTAAATTGTGTTATGGTGCACTTTTCTCGAAGACAGTGCTTAACTGACCCTACTGTACTATGCTGTTGACAAAATCAAAGACGAAAAACGTGTATTCGAAAAATTAAAAATATAAAACGGTTACAATTTAACTATCGCAATGCATGTTAGTACATGTTAAATGTTCGAAAATAAAACATACCATTTTTATGTTACGTATTATGATAACTACAAATAATATATTTTCTGTGAAACCTGACGCACAATGCGAATATATATATATAGCATCGCTAATTCAATAAAATGAATTAAAGCACTCTGGCTATTGGGCGCGTATAATGATAATATATGCGCTACAAAGTCTGCCTTCTTCCACCGAACGCCCATAGCCCAGAGGTAGAGTCGCCGGCTGACGCCAATTCGGTCGGGTTTCAATCCTGGATTAAAAAGCAATCGGAGTCTAACCGTACTGATGAGCTGTGATACAGCGAAACATATCTGTTTGCGGATGACTATATATATATATATATATATATATATATATATACTTTGCTTTACTTGATAAAATAATTCCAAAATATTTATACACATTTTTGTAAATATTTCTTCCAACTAAAAAAATCGTGCCTTCTCTGCTGGAATATACAATTGAGTTCCAAGTTAAGATCAGAGAAAACACTTTCGTGGTAATTCAATAATATCAACAAAAATACTTTTTGAAAAATATTTACTAGTCCTCCATCTATTTAATAAAAACTGGAGAGAATAAATTAAATTGTCACCAAATGGTAGCGATAAAATGATAAGCATTGCAAGATTTGCGAATGATTGGATTGGTGGTGTTTGCAGAAAATGCCAGGTGAATATGAACGAGCATAAGGAGTAAAAATGATTAAATATTAAAAACTATTTATCATTATTTTTTTTAGCAGAGTTAGCTTAGCCATTTATGAGTCTATCACGCCAGACATTACCATCTTGCATTAATGTCGGAACGTTTTTATGGTTATATCATGTGTCATTACATAGTTGTCAATGTCGGGTTTTGGCAAGCGACGAACCAGTCTTGCTCCGGTCTTGGTCATTTTCTTTTTAAACTGCCATTGGCTATGAAGGTTAATCGTTATGTTGAAGTGAATTGTAATACACTGAAAAACGTATTTACATGTAATAACGATAATATGTCTTCTTTTAGTACTTACGATCATTTCATTCAAAGCAAGATTGGGCTGCCACTAGTGCATAGAGGGTTAAAGTGAGACAAAAACAGGGTACAGAGGATACCGAAGAAAGGATTGAAGGTTGATGGAATTTTGAAAGGTAGATGATGGCAACTGACGTCGCATTTTAATTTTTGAAGATTGTAGTTATCAGGGAAACAAGTATATAGAAGGGAGTTCTACTAGTGGGAAGTGCGAGAAAAGAAAATATTAGCGTAGAAATGGTGGATGATTTTGACTATTTTCCTAGGTGATCAGAGCAACAGCTCGTATGCAAGGAGTTGTTTAGCTCGCTAATAGTGGTTGTAGAAATATTGATATATAGTATATGACCTGGTGTGTAATTTTGCGCATAATTAGATTTTTATGAACCGCCAAAATGGAATATGGCTGACAAAAGAAAATGAATATTGTTTTAGATATAAATATTGTTTTCTGAAATAAAGAATATTGTTTTTAAATGAAAGAATCCCAGGTCTGATGTGGAGACAGAAATATATTTATAGTAAAGTAACTATTATTGCATTGTATGACTGTAACTGAATGTTGTGTTTTGATAGCCAGCATGGCCAAGGTCAGATAATATAAACCACGAAATTGTTTTGAAAACAATGTGCCCAAAGTATGACGTGGCAAAACGAGATTCGCTATATATAGATAGGTAGGAAGGCAATTTAGTTGGCAGTAAGAAGTCAGGCAGCAGTTAAGATCTGAAGACAGACCAAGAAAGATACATGGAGAGAGTGGCCTCTGGCTGAATGGATGTGCGACCCTCCACTCCGAACCATGTCCTACACCACACCCGACGTCATATTTTTATTCTCTTCTTGAAGATATACTATATAACTTTATGCATATATACGTGTTACAGTCATCATTTTATCAGCGCGGAAAAGACAATCGATTTTATAAGATAGAAGATAACAGGTTTTGGGTCCAAGTGTAATTTTCCTCGTCGAAGGGTATACAGCAGTATCAGGGATGTATGAAATCATTCTTATCATTGTTAGTTTCATTACAGCTTTTGACACACATAATTTTAGAGCATCTCTCCATTACGCTATAGCAGTAAGCGACTACCTTAACCTAACCTTTCCACAGCGTTGGTTCAGACAAGGGTGTAGCAGCGAATGGCCGCCCTGTTCACCTTACCTAACACCAATGGATTTCTTTTTCGGGGGGTTTATGAAAGAAATCACTACATAGTTGACGAACTAAAATGGAAACAAGTATATAGAATGAGTTCTACGTGCGGGAAGTGCCCGAATAAAATATGGGAGACGAAGGGGCGGATACATTTGACTATTTTTTTGGTAAAAGAGTGAGGACCTTAATGCGAAATTTAGTAGCACAAGTACATTTATGAGGACAGGGCACCAAGAAAAGAAGCTACTCAGAGTAGAGTCGTGGTAATATTTGTAGAAAAGAAAGAAAAAAAAACACATCCTGTTGGAGAGAAATTAACTAAACATGAGATGTCAAGTCAGGGTCAGCTACATTGCAGATCGTCCATAGGTTTTTATAAAGAACCTCAAGATAATAGTAAACAGCTGACTGTATATTTTAACATGAGTAATTGAATAAGAAAATCAAATACAATTAAATAATATTTTTATTGATAGAATCAGATCTTTAAAAAAAGAATCAGATCTATACAAATATCTGCGATAAACACACAAAGAAAAGCTGAAGATTCAGGAACCTTTTACTACGAATTCCAAGTTTTGCGATTCTTGCATTTCGATGTGTCAAAATGTCTCACCTAGTCGGTTTCATCATCTTATCTACCGCTTTTTTTTATCGTTACTGTTTTGAATATTCCACATTTTTTATACTAATTGTTTTTCTAATACAGGCGAAATGTTACAAGATCTCGTGCGTAAATTTATCATGATAGCATCTGAAATTAGCGGACATGAATCCTCGCGTTCATGAATTACTTCCTCTTTTAATTAAAACTGCATTCTTCAAGTTTGATTTCGATCATACAATGGATTTTTTAGTTTGCCCCATAAAAGATCACAGTTGGGATCGTATTATCTCACCAAAATGAAGTTAAGAATGCAGACTTAAAAAAATAAATATATTTATTAAGGTAAAAATGACTTATAGTGAAATGAGAGCGCCATGATATATAATTTTGTAGCAAATATATTTATTTTTATTTACCACTTCCATCAAATTTTTAAAGCAGAAGTCGCTTAAAGAACGACCATGTGCGCCTGAATTTATATAAATGTTCCCTGATTTCTGATGGTAATGAGTATCGAAAGATAATGTAATTTGTGTTTGAATTCCGCACAGGTACACGTTTAGAAACTAGTATGTCTATCTTTATCTCTACATACTTCGTTATAAAGTAGCTTGAGTCAATAGAGCTAATAGCCGGTTATTGGCTGTAGTTATAAAGTAAAATAAGTGGGATGTAAAACAAACACATGACTCAACGCATATACAAAACAACACACACATTCAGTTTCTTGTAAAATAAAATCCATCGTTGATAATGGCTAAAAGAAAGCCGAAATTGCTTAGAAAAACAGACATTGTGCAATTTTGTTATAATTTATGTTCTAAAAAGAAATAAAAATGAGCACGGGAAAAATTGTAATTTCTTTTACATCCTACCTTTACAGTATTTACATTATTCAGACTATTGTTCTTATCTTTGCTGCCATATGTACGATGTTTCGTCCGTTGTACGCTTCTTCAGGTGCTAGGAATTTCGAACCGAGCCCTTTATTCAAACCACTGAGGTATGTGATTCCGATTCCTTGTCTCTTCTGGTAATTAGGAGTTATCTCCCTCTAACCTTTTAAAGCTCCTTGTTCACTCCTGATGTAGCTTGTTATTGAACTCACAACTTTTTGGATCAAATCACATGAACTAACGAACGTTTTATCCACTGGGTGATGCGTCCTTCAGTAGATATAGATATTGGTTAGTTCAGAAGCAGCAAACAACTAACTTATATGGTTAGCGGGAGATAAATCATAACTGCTAGAATAGGCTCTAAGCAAGGAATGGAGAGGATATAACCTAGTGGTTGGAATAAAAAGTTCGGTTTGAAGTTCATAGCATCTGAAGAAGGCCGAGGATACAACGTCCAACACGTCATATTTAATTAAACCTGCATAAAAGAAAGATTAATGGCCAAATACATAAGAGAAAGAAATATATACGGAATATAATAACGGTACTTTTTACTCTCAGATCCACGGAAATTCAAGAAACATACATTTATATACAAATGAACGCCATCCTAATGCGAAACACTAATGAATAGTGACCCTTTAAAAGGTGCGTTTGTGTATTGAAAATGAAAACAAAGACTGAAGAAGCCATACAGTTGTATAGAATATTTATTGATGCCGATGATTGTTTGAATAGCTTTCGTTTAGTCGCCAATTAATAGCATTTTGAAAAGAAGCAAGAGACGTGTAATTCCTGTTTCATCTTGTCGAGCCTGTTTGTGCTTGCCTTACAAGTGTCCGTTTGTCCTGGCGTCCATTGCTTTGTCTTCGTAAAATTAATCTTCGTCGTTTGCACAGAACATTACCTTCTCAGTCTATTCTTTTCGGTATCAAACCACGAATCTGGTCAATAAAGAAGCACTAAATAGCACAAGAAGAGAAGAAAGGAAACGCCGAAGCATCGATCAAATTACTGGTTCTTGAAGAATAGGCACATATAAATATGACTATCTATCTATCTATCTATCTATCTATCTATCTATCTATCTATCTATAATAACTATTTATAATAAGTATCTATGTATCTATAATAAGTATCTATCTATATATAATAAGTATCTATCTATCTATCTATCTATCTATCTATCTATCTATCTATCATCTATCTATCATAAATATATATCTATATATAATAAATATCTATCTATCTATCTATCTATCTATCTATCTATCTATCTATCTAAGTATCTAACTATCTATCTATCTTAAGTATCTAACTATCTATCTATATTAACTATCTATCTATAAAAACTATCTATTTATCTATCTATCTATCTATAATATCTATCTATCTATTTATCTATCTATGTATGTATGTATCTATCTATCTATCTATCTATCTATCTATCTATAATAATAATAATAATAATAATAATAGTAACAAACATAATTCTGCTAATACTAGTAATAGTTATACCATAGTTAAGTTCGTCTTGAAAAACCCACCGAGAAGGAACTCGGATGGAAAAGTAGAGGAAGTAAAAAAAGAAACAAAAGAAGTACATGAACAAAAGTCAAATACTCGTAGGAAAGAAAAAAAATCCCAAGACGAAAACCCTAACACTAAAGAGCTCAATACAAAAATAGAGCAACAAATATAGAGAATCTAAGCAACCAACTTACCCTGACGAGCCGAAGGGTGAGATTTTATATATATATATATATATATATATATATATATATATATATATATATATATATATATTCATGATCCACATACAAGCCTGTTTCGCTGTATCAACAGCTCATCAGTGTGGCTATTTCAATGTTTCGGTCTGATTGTTCGATTTCTGCTTGTTCATATCTATCTATCTATCTATCTATCTATCTATCTATCTATGTGTTGGCCGTTTGTTTCCTTTCAGTCAGTTCCTATCTATCTATCTATCTATCTATCTATCTATCTATCTATCTATCTATCTATCTATCTCCAAAGATTTGCTAAAAATGCGCATACCATGAAGAAAATACCACAGCGCGGTTACTACAGTTTAGTATGGAAAATGTCAGTATCAGTTTTTGCGGTGAATAAAACATTGATTTGCAAATATTTGTAAAATTAAAAAGAATTGTCGTATTTTAATGAAATTTTCAGGAAATAATCTCATATGAATGTAATTATTTAAAGAATGTTCCGTTTGTAGAACGTCATAATAAATTTTCTTTTTACATCTATTACCTTAGCCGTTTAATTTTCTGAAAGTTTGAGACAATACATTTTCGTACGGCTTAACGTTTATGTTAGTTATACACAGATACCCTGTTGAAAATGGTGGTATGTGGCCGTATGCGGACAGGAGATATCAAGTTTTCAGTTTTATTCTCGATAGAATACAGAAGCTTTCCGCGTCTTTTTATGGGTGACAAATTATTTTCCGTCATTTCTCACAGACGAAACATCACAATCCTTTTGCTGCTTCATTGCTATTTCCATGATGAGTGTCCAGAAGAAATATACACTTTACTTTCACCAGTCTTAACCTTCATATCTAAAACCCACCAAGCAACATACATCGTAATGAATCTCCCTCATCTCTTGTGTATTCCATTGGTGAAATGCACTTTCCTCTGGAGCAGCTTCTTCCTATGAACTACTGCCTTGTCAGCCGACACCTAAGAAGTTGTATCCCGGACCCGAACTCTAATAGAAATGTTGGCACAAGAAAATTGCCATAGGGAATAATAATTTATTTGGCAATATATCGTGGAATATTCGAAAAGGTTAGTCATCTAGAACAATAGAACCTGGAAGCAGAAATATTTTCGAGTTTATCTCAAGACATTTGTCCAACAAGTGCGAATGGTGTTAAGACTGTAAAATATACATTATTAGGTATAGTCATCTAGTCATAAAAAGACTTGCTTCGCTTTTGGAATCAACTCTAATGTTCTTTGAATGGATTTTAAAATGTTCTGTAAGCGTTCTTTCGAGATTTGGCTTCATGCGTTTTTTAGGGCATCGCAAGGTTCCTTATGATATTTGGCTTGGTTGCACATCTATGATTCGAATATTTTTGCCATCAGATCAGGAATGTGATATAAATTTATGTGATTGGTGTGATTTGCTTTCTTTGCTTAATGGCATACCAACACTTTATGGTTGATTGATGCCAAAATTTTATTCTCTTAGTAGACTTGGTAAGTTTTATTCTAAAAATGTATTGCTGGTAATATTTTATTATTTTACGATTAATTTTTGTGTTTTTCTGCTAATTTTTTTATTGTGTTTTTTATATTGTTTTTTTTTTAAGCAAATTCGGCGGTTTATATTTGCTCATAACAGTTCACGATGGATAAGAGACCTAAAGAGATCACGGTAGACTTTAGACCCTAACAGATCACGGAGGACCTCAGACCCTAACAGATCAGGCTGGACCTGAAACCCTAACAGATCAATGTGGATCTGTGACCATAACCAATAACTGTAGACCTGAGGTCATGACAGTTCACTGTGAACTTAGAACCCTAACAGATAAGAGTGGACATGTGATCATAACAGATCACGGTGGACCTGAAACCCTAACAAATCACAGTCGAACTGGGACCCCAACAGATCACGGTAGACCTGGGACCCTAACAGATCACGGTGGATTTGGGAACAACAGCAATTAAGAGATGATACACGCTCCTCAAAACCTCCCAATGAGACGAATTGCTGCCAGATGCAATTACGACCTCATACCCAAGACGAATTTTAAAACATAAATCTCAGTTTTGAAACCCAGTGGCCAAACGGTCATTATATTTTGTGTTTGGCAATGTACGTTTAGCTGATGGAAATACCTTGTAGTCAATGGAGGCACTGTAGTCATATTTCGAGTCACATAGTGAGACACAAGACAGGGAAATAGCATTATGAACAGATCTTTAATTAGTATCAAGTATCCTAGTGTATGCTCGGAAAATATCCTCATGTTATTTCTCAGTAATCAGCCTAAACCATTCTCTACCCAAATACTGATTCTATCATTTGAAAGCAGCAGAAAAAATCTAAACTTGTCAATGTATGCCGCTGACTAATTATTAAATTCAGTAACCTAATTTTGTTGTTCTTATCTGACAGGAATGGCCACCTGCAAGTCTCCTGCTGCTCTATCTTATCCACATTCAAAACATCCGTATCTTACATTCAGAGATCTTCTTCAGTATATATCCATAGTAAAGACGTAGTTTTTCAACGAATGTTGCCTTTCTAAAAAGTAAAGCCTAGATCAGATAAACCAATAACAATCGTAGTAAATAATTCTGTCTGACACAGATATTACAGAATAGATTTAAAATAAATCTAACATTTCAATAGCTGACGATTTCCGAACTAACAGAGACTATGGTAATTTGATCTAGGTAAACCAGAATGTTATGAAACCTAAAAACGGCTAGCTTTATAATTTTCAACGGTAGTTAAATGTTTATTAATGCGTGAAATATAAGGGTAAGAAATTTTATTCTATTGTTAGTATTGAAATAATATTGTTTCACTTTACTTGGACATTTTATATAAGCTGTACAAGTGTTTCCCAACATTTATTTTGACAAGCATCACATTTAACCACATATTGTTTTGACAAAGACCACCTTTTAAATTACCTTTCTAGTATTATACTGCATTTCTATTTCATAGTAAGTGTAAATTATTAAAATACCAAAAGAACATTTTATTTTGATAGTATATCTCAATGTTTTCAACACGATGGTTGACTATGGTGTTAAATTGTTATAGCTCTTACCTTAGTTGTATTTATTTGCTCATCTCAATTATTTCAATGCTATGGTTGACGCTGTTGTTTAATGGATAAGGCTCTTAGTCTAGGTTCATTTGATAGACTATCTTAATGTTTTCTAGCCAATGGTTGACTTTGTTGTTTACTGACTAAGGCTCTTACTCTAGGTTCATTTGATAACTTATCTCAAATATTTTCAAATGCGATAGTCGAATTTAGTGCTTACTGGTTAAGGCTTTTTATTTTAGGTTCATTTAATAGCTTATCTCAATGTTCTAAAAGAGATGGTTGACTATGGTGCTTACTGGTTAAGGCTCTTATTTTCGGTTCATTTGATATCTTACCTCAATGTTTTATAAGTGATGGTTGACTATGGTGCTTACTGGTTAAGGCTTTTACTTTCGGTTCATTTGATATCTTATCTCAATGTTTTATAAGTGATGGTTGACTATGGTGCTTACTGGTTAAGGCTTTTACTTTCGGTTCATTTGATATCTTATCTCAATGTTTTATAAGTGATGATTGACTATGGTGCTTACTGGTTAAGGCTCTTACTTTCGGTTCATTTGATAGCTTATCTCAATGTTTGAAAAGGGATTGTCGCCTATGGTGCTTACAGGTTAAGGCTTTTACTTTGGGTTCATTTGATTATTTATCTTATTGTTTTCAATGTGATAGTTGACTTTGTTGTTTAATGGATATGGCACTTACACTAGGTTCCGTTGATTCTTTATAGGTTCCATGATACTGTTAAATACTCGTACATCAACATTTTTGTAATTTGCAGTTGGTAACTGTGTAACTGCATTGAAACCACATTCAGCCATATAAGAAATTAGAAAAGCAATTAAAAAAGGTTGATCGCTTTCCAAAGGCTTTAGCTTTTATAGCTAATATAGAATAACTTCTGAAAACTTTCAAACAATGGATAAATGCTAAGAGACTTACTGATTATGTTTATTGTCCCCCTTCCAATGAAATAAAAATCTCCCACTGCTTCCTTTCAGCATAACAGAACCCACAAGGGCAAGCTAGCCTTTCACGACGGGATACACTTCTTCTTCTTCTATGTGCCTTGTCCCTTCAGGACGTAGGTGATCATGGATCTCCACGTCTCCCTAACCCTTGTGGCTCTTAGTATGTTTGCTCCTGTTGCTCCTAGCAACCCCCGTTCCGTCATCCACCTGATCAGACCCTGCAAATATGTTATCCGCTGCCTTCCTCTGTCTCTCCTTCATTCTATCTGTCTAGTCAGTATCAGGTTCTCCAGGCTCTTCTTCCTCATTGCATGTCCCAGGAACTTCAGTTGTCTCTTCCTGATGCTCAGCATCAATTTCCTTTTTGTTGCCATTCTTTCTAACACCTCGTCGTTGTTTGTATGCTCAGTCCACGATATCCGTAGCATCCTTCTTTAGAACCACATTTCGGCCGCTTCCAGTTTTGTCCTCATTTTCGATGATATTATCCAGCATTCACAGCCGTACTGAAGAACTGACATCACGTAGCAGTCTAGCACTCTTTTCTTCGTTTCTATTGAGATTTTCCTGTGTGTTAGTATTTTGTTCATCTTCTGGAACGCGTCCTTTGCCATGCCAATTCGCCTTCGGATCTCCGTGTCGCACTTTCCATCTCCTGTTAGAACACTTCCTAGGTACTTAAATTCTTGGACTTGCTTAATTCTGTTATCCCCCACATGTATTTGGCATTTTGGGTTGTATCTTTTGCTGATGACCATGCACTCAGTTTTCTTAAAGTTTATTTGTAGTCCCTTCTTGTCACTCTCCACTGCTACTTTCTGTATGAGATCTTGCAGTTTCCTTTCCGTGTCCGCAATCAGTACTGTATCGTCCGCGTATCTTATGTTGTTCAGGTTGTGGCCTCCAATAACAAATCCTGGTGTGTCATCTAGGGTCCTCAATAAAATGATGCATCTCTCTATGTGCCTGTTTAAAATACGCTTTTAATTGTCAGTGTGCGGCAGTATTCATTTCAATCGGTGTCTACAGAAAAAAAGTCGTCTGTCAAGCGCTTTGTATTAGAACTTATATTACTAGAACATTGGCCTTAAGGGTTCAAACAAGTGGTATCAGTGATTCGGGCTGTCTTTTATTATGTTTTTTTTTTTTGGTTCTGCTGCGACGAAAAGAATTAGAAATGTTTTCTAAGAAGGAAGTGATCAGATGATTAATTTCTGGACAACATAATCCTTTAGAAAGTTTTGCTGCTATGGTTATACATTTTTGAAAGCAAAATATATCGACTGATATTAATAATCAATTTATTGTTTTAGAAAATATAAACTAATTTATCTGTGGTATTTAATGTTTTGATTTAAAAAGTAAAAATCACTTCGTGAAACTTAGCATTCAAACGATATGTTTTACTCCGTAGTTTCAAATTAACATCTACATTAATTTTTGGCCTTCCGTTGTTCCGCCTGTCACAGCCTTTAAATAGTTATAGACAGATCGAAAGTAAATTTTGTACAAAATTGCAAACAGGTAAGGGGCTATAAACGACAGTATTAATTTCTTTTAATCTAACTTTGCATAAGATTTCTCAACTAGAAATAAAAAATAACAACACGATTTTTACTACTTTTCGCTGCCTTCATAACCAAAGACCAATCTTTTATTTTTAGCAAGAATTTCTTTTAAAGCTTGTCCTGCGTTTGCGAGAAATATAAACAAAACACAAAACTAAACTACTCAATAAGTTGTAATTTGACTCCAGAAATAAATATTAACGCATGTCAGTTGTATGTTGCATTCTCAAGAGTCAGAAATTCTAATAATTTATTCTTTAATTTTAGGAAAATATAATATGTCTTAAAGCATATTTTTACTATAAATTCCAATATAATTAAATTATAGCAATTAGTAGCGTTTTTGCCAATTTATTTTTTAAATTGGCTTATTCAAATTTCATTGATTTCTTTGCGAAATTAAACGAAACCTAGAGTTTGTAAATCTCAACAAAAGATATTAAAGATAGATTCAAAACCACAAAGTATTGTGAGAAAAAAATTTAATATCTTTAAACGAGGACTTTATCAACTTTAAAATATAAAAAATTAAAAAAGATATATGTTTACCTCACTGATTGATGAAAGAAACCTTTCATAATTTGCCTCATATCTTCGTCAGTACAACGTCGGTCTACTCTTTTTTTATATTTCGAACATACTTTTGGTAGTACAGTGTAAGAGAAAATACTTCATTTAACATTTCTCTTTGTCTCTGTAGCAGTGGTAAGCGCTGAGCTATACTTTAACTGAATAAAATGCTAATTAGTCAACAGTGAATTTTGCTCAATCGATTTAAGAAAATCTTTGTGACATTTTCCTGATTGCTTCCGGCGTGAGCAAAAGAAAACAAGCACAAATTTAGCACGTCTAATAATTCCGGGTTTTTTTTACAAATCAACGAAATAATTTAAGAAATTCAATTCTATCGAGCCATATGCTCCAGTTATACAATTTCACTTGATAACTACCACAAAGTTTAAAATAAGAAATAAATTGATGGCACAAAAAATAAAAGATGTAACATTTGCATAAATTTTATCGATTTCTTCTCTGGTATATTTTATAGAATACAATACGTTTTTTACGGTTAGTATTTTAATAAGAATAAACGCAAAAAGATTTTTATTGTTTGTGTGTCATATGCATATTTTTAGATAACATTTCTTGTATTAAGTATATCCATGTTACGACATCGTACTGCTGATTGTAACATTAGTCATTTCTCTGCAATAGATTAGGCATTCATTTATCTTCGCAACCAATTTTGGAGGGGGATAACACTGAATTCTAAACCAGTTGGAAATGGGACTACCAACCCCACCATGATAAACTGATTTACTACATAAACAAAAACAGTAACATGGCGTGATACTTCTACCTTATAATTCACAATGGATTTTTTAGCAATTATTTTAATTGTTTTAGGTCAATCAGTGCTAATTTCTAGAGAGATTTGTCGCAGAATCCATCTTACCTATTTATGAATCAACCATTCAAATATGCATTAAATATTGCTGCCACATCTGCAACTGGTCGTTATGCTATGTATTTAGAGATTTCTGATGAAATCCAAAGAAACTGCAATATCCTTAGTCATGACCTGGCTTCTCGGTTCAATCATTTACCCACCGCCGTAACGTAATTCTCTACTGCCTTTTACAAAACTAGAACATCACAAACTAACCTAGTTGCTTGTGGGGACATATATATATATTGGCTTCAGGAATATTTGACATTCTAATGAAGAATTCTTCAATTGTTTATATAAATTAATTGTTATATATTATTATATAAAATAATATATTCATTCTCAAATTTCATACTCGGGGTTCAACCTGATCTCATTATAGAAAAAGACTATGAATATTTTATTTTAATATATGAAATAGATCAATGTCAGAATTGTGAAAACTTCTTTGTATAAGCGCGCCAGGTGCAGCCAGGAACAGCCGGAAACGGTGTTATGGTACCCTTCTACGAGGAGTTAACTCTTCCTTTGGCTATATATTAATTACCTGCTTGACTTCCAATAAAATACATACAAATATATATGTCACGCTTTATTCATTCATTCATTTAGTGCATTCTGTTGAGTATTATAGTCACCACTCTCTGGTTCATGGTAGCATTTAGTCAGAATAATGCAATGGCTTGCACCGGTGATATTGAGGTCATTCCCGTCTTCAGTATCAGAAGTGGCAAAAGTAAGACCTACAAGACAGAAAGTTTGAATTCAAGGTTTTTTGGCTCCATACTGGCAATGGTATATAAATGCCCTGCTGTACACAGACGTCATGGCCCCATTCTCGGCCGTAGTGTCATTATCCACAGAGCATTATATTTGGAATCACATTGGTTGCAAGAGTTGCTGGAAGGTTTCAGTTTTGATAACCAAACACATTAAGGGCTACACTCTAGATTTTCCTCTCTAAGGCCTTTCCGTGTCTTAAATAACGTAAGAGAGCGGAAGCTTAAAATCACGGTTTTCTTTCTAGTCGGACTGAATTCCCACGCTCTCATACTTATCTAATGATGGGAATGAATGAATAAAGTAACATCAGACGTTTCTTTATAAGGAAATATTACGTATTCATTGACCGAGCAGTTAGTAAAGTTCTCGGTTAAAAATTATAGACATAACTGAAAAAATATTTTAAGAAAATATATTTATCAAGTCAATCAGTCTTTATCGCTCTTTCCACTATTGATGAGGGAATTCTTTCCAACTTTTATTTGAAGTAGTGTGGACATCAACATCTTGATTTATATCAGTATTTTCTCTTTAAATTACATATGTTGCTGTTATTTTACAGGTTGCTGTTATTCATAGCCTTCAAAACAAATTTCACAGATTAAACAAAGAAATAGTTCGACAATCGATTTCTTTAATCATTTCACCACAAGCAAAGCAAGAAATCTACCAAGATGTATAAGGGTGGCGGAGTGTGAGATATTAAAAAAACATTCAAAACAGAGAAAAATAAAACAACGGAAATTTCGAAAAGAGAAATGATTCAAATTCAAATTTGCATTGAAATATTTGCAAATGAAAGTTGACTTAATTGACAGTTAAACCAAATGAGACTTGCGGTAACAGAAATGAAAATATTTATACAAAAGTCAGCAGAAAGTTACGTCACGGAAATGACTGAAAATGACTAACCATTTTCTTTGGATTTTATCGGGAATCTCCAAAATCATAGCATAACGACCAGACCAGATATATCAGAAATATTCAATGTATGTTTGTATGATGGACTTATGAATGTGTAAGATTCTTCTGGCGACAAAATCTGACTAGAAATTATCATTTATTTACTGAAAACAGAACAATTGACGTGCAATAAGACGTAGTTTTAACGAAAAAATTTTTACCTACCTTCACACATTTTTTTAATCATTTCACCCCCAGCAAGGCGTAAATGCCACTGATGTGCGGGGGTCTACATAACTGAAAGAAAATTAATTAGAGGAGGGAAGAGGATTACAAACCAATTCGAAAGAAGCAATAGAAAGATGAAAATGCAGATGTAATGACAGTTGCAAGGGGGGAGAGGAAGGGAAGGATATACGGGGTGAGGGAAGGGCTAGAGTCAAGTAGTTAGTAGATGAGTACTAACATTACATTTAAATTCCTGGAGGTTGTAGCCGTCAGGAAAGCAAGAATATGGGAGCGAGTTCCACAGGCGGGAAGTGCGAGAGAAGAAGCTGCAGGAGTAGAATTGTTGTCTGCATTTGGCTAACCTAACTGTGAATGGGTGGGACCCAGTTGCCATTCTGGTTGCACGAGTAAACATTTGTTGAGGAGGCACCAGTGACTTAAGTTTGTCTGAGCATAAGCCATGAAAGTATAGGACAGAAAAAGGGAGGCCACATTTCGCCGGTGGGAAAGTGGCTGTAGTCGAGCCGCCAAGTCAGCACCTATCACGTTACTATCTCTCCTTTGGAGCCTGTAGAGAACACTGAGGTGAGCGGCAGCAGTACTCCATGCAGGGTCGAATAGTAGACTTGTATATATGCAGGATGGATTCAGGCGGAAAGAACATCCTGGATCGACACAGTGACCCAACCTTCTTAGCAGTGGATTTAGCTATGGATTCGATATAGCGGTTCCACTTGAGATCAGAAGAGAGGGTAAGGCCGAGGAGCCGCAGTGTATTGCACTCAGGGAGAATCGCTTCGGCAAAACGTGATGCTTAGAATTATAATAAAACCTTAATATATGAAAGTGTATTTTACATTTTTTGCTTTATGATAACTAACAAGAAAAATCATATTATCAAGAAAAATAAAAAACCCTATTTATTCTTGAGATTATGCAATAGAATACCTGGTAAAACTCGGTTAATTGCCAACTAATTCAAAGTTCATAAAAAGGTACGTAATAATGGATTTATTTTAGTTAATTCTTATATTTTAATAATTTAGGAAATGTTTATAAACTTAGGAATACAAAATTGCTTACACTGTTATTTCTTTATAAATTCGTAAATGAGAAATGTTGAATTGCCTTAGATCTGATTTTATTAGTTATTAGAATGCTGTATATATAGTTATGTTTTCGTAAATAAAGAATTTATTAAATAAAGTGATTAATATATATATATATATATGTTGTATATTTCCAAATATATGTTTATGTTTTATTCTAATCATGACTTATTAAAACAACTGTCGAAGAATGAAGGTAGGTAAAAGCGGTGTCATTAGAAAAACTGTCTTTTTAAAACCACATCTTATTGCGGGAACGTTTGTCCATATTTGTCGACTAATTTATAAGTGTGGTATTAATACTATTGCTATGTAGCGTAGGTGACGATTTTTGACAGGAAAAATTTCTGGCCATCATAGGAATAAAAGACCTTGATTTTTTCACCGTTTTCCTGTTCCTTGTGTGTTCTGCTTCTGTGCACGATCATGATGGATGCACGAAAAGCGTTTGCTATTGAACGGTTTGTGAACGAAACTAATTTTGTTCTTACTGTAAAGCACTCCTTTGGTTGTGGATCTTCGTCACCAACTTTTTGTGGAGTTGTGGCAAAATTTCGCCGCAAATTTGTCGTGACCGGTTTGTACCGGAAGTAAGACACTAAACAAGAAGTTAGGTTCAAAACAGTGTATTAGTATAACAAAAAATAAGATATTCAAAAAAGGTGTTAATAATAGTAATATAGAAATATTACTATAAGTCCGAAGCTATTAATTATTACGCTGTCTGACTTAACTGCTCTTGTTAACTGCTGTATTTGACTGCTCATATCTAGCTCTCTGGAAGTCACGCAGGTAATTTATATATAGCCAAACGATGAGTTAACTCCCTGTAGAAGGGTACCATAACACCGTTTCCGGCTGTTCTTGCCTGCACATGACGCGCTTATACAAAGAAGATTTCACAATTCTGACATTGATTTATTTCATATATTAAAATAAAATATTCATAGTCTTTCTCTAGAATGCGATCAGGTTGAACCCCGAGCATGAAATTTGAGAATGAATATATTATTTTATATAATAATATATAATAATTATTTTATATAAACCATTCAAGAATGCTTCATTAGAATGTTAAATATTCCTGAAGCCAATATATATATTTGTCCCCACAAGCAACTAGGTTAGTTTGTGATGTTCTAGTTTTGTAAAAGGCAGTACAGAATTACGTTACGGTGGTGGGTAAATGATTAAACCGAGAAGCCAGGTCATGACTAATGATATTGCAGTTTCTTTGGATTTCATCAGAAATCTCTAAATACATAGCATAACGACCAGTTGCAGATGTGGCAGCAATATTTAATGCATATTTGAATGGTTGATTCATAAATAGGTAAGATGGATTCTGCGACAAATCTCTCTAGAAATTAGCACTGATTGACCTAAAACAATTAGACTAATTGCTCCAAATTTATAAACGTACAGACAATAAGACGAAATGTCAAAAGGAGTTTTTTCTCGTGACACAATAATTAGCTATCTTCACGCTTCAGCAGAATGTAATATTTAGAATTATCATAAAACGAAAACATAAGAAATAATATTTACACAATTTTCCTTTTTTATGTTTATTAGAAGGACTTCTAAAATATTGGCTAAGTCTCTACTATGTAGTGTTTTATATAAACCAATCAATAATTCTTCATGGGAATATCAGATTATTATTACATAGCAAAAACGAAAATGCAGACCTTACAGCCAATTAGTACTATTAGACAGTAACCGCCCCGATCGGTAAAGAATACTACATTCAGTGTACTGACGGTAAAAAGACGACACACGGATACCTTGCCAGTACAGAATCGATGCGAAACCCCGAGCCTCTGGTTATGAAAAAAGAAAATTTCAACATGCGTTCTCTTAAGATAATCGTGACGATAAGCTGAACAGTTTCAGCTATGCAAATGATATTTAGGAAGCCAAACGCTAGAGTTTTAGGCTACATAAAGCAGGCTCATTTTCTGGGAAAAGTTTCCTGTCTTGGTGATCGGAGTATGGATTGAGATCGGCTGAGAAGAAAAGACAAGTTCTCTGCCTTCGGGTTAGGGTTCTACTCTATCGGGGCTTCATCTAAGGACAGAGGCTATCTTTGTGCCTTATCTCACTTATGCAGAAACTGGGAAAATTTTGACCATTGGCCCGAGTATGGACGCTTGGGTTCTACACGTTAAATCCGACCTTGTGTCACATCTCTTCTCAGTGGGGGATCGTGGTAAATACCAGTGTCTAGCAGTCCGCTGTCCGATCCACTGTTAAAATGTCTGACAGGGAACAACTGAGGAAAACTACAATTTTTTTTCTGCGTAGATTAATAAAGAAAAAACCCCAAACTGAAAATTTCGATGTCGGAGAAAAAAGGCCAAATTACTTTCAAAATTTAAGCAACGGGAAAATTATACTGGAAATATGTTGCATAAATTTCGTGAATGTATTTGATGAAAATAATACTCGAAATAAAATTGAGGATCTTCCAAGCTTTGTTGATAAAAATGCCGACACGGATTTTCGCACTCGCAGATATTTAAAAACAATCATCCTTCAAACACTGCCGGTCCTGCTTCGAACACTACACAATACATCTCTTGGCAAAATTATACCACCCAGCCAAAGAATATATAACAAATGATGTTATATGTTGTGACCGTTTAGAGATGGTAGTAAAGATGAACTCCATGTAAAGTTCTACAGAGTCCTTTCATAACTGAGGACGCTTTGTTGAAATATATTTAGTTTATGCATATTAAAAGTCACGGACTGTTAAGTGTGTTGACCATGTCCACCATAGTTTATGACTGTAGAATATAGCGCAGTACGTAATCTGTTCAATGAAACAACGTCAAAGATTAACATTCACGAGTCAGACACTCTACTGAATCGAACTATATTTCCAATACTCGGGAAAATATAGTCGGTTTTTATACATGTCACATTGAATATTTTGAGTTTTCTGATTGGTTAACCCTTCTTTTGAGGAACTATAAAATAAGTCAGCTCATAGCTGGTTCACTAATACACAGGTGTACTCAAAAACCTCAACAAAGTGTTACTGGATGAATGAATATTTTATGCGCGTAAGAGAAAGCGGTAAGAAGTAAAGATGAATATACGTTGAATAGATAACTGCTGATTTTAGAATTGATGAGCTTATGATCGTAGTGAACGTAGAAAAATACTTTCAAGGTTCCATTCCATGAAGTATCTATCCGGAAAAACTTTACTGGAAGGAAATGGGGATGTTGTTTTACAGATTACGTATCATAATGGATCTTGCAGTGATGGTATCAGATGTAGAAACCTCGTCTAACTAAAACCAGTTGGCTTTAGATAAAATCAGGTTAAGATTGCAATTATCGAGGTAGTATTCTCGTGGAATACAAAACAGCAGTTCGTGGTAAGCAACTTCTTAAGTATAACTTCTGTATGACTGATGGAATCCAAATTGGATGACGGTAGTTCCTATAATATTTGGAAGTAGAAAGAATGTGGGTGATAATGAAATGGCAAGACTTAATATGAGCTATAAAGAAAAAGATATTGTCAAGAGACATCTTTCTCCAAATCTTAAAAAGGCAAGATATAGAGAATATGAATAAAGTTCAATAGAACGTGACACAGAATTGATAGTAACAAACAAATTAAATTTTCTACGAGATCGTAAAGTTCAGTCAAATCTTTAATTTTATTTGTTGGGTTTAGAAGAAATAGGAAAAGGTAACATTTACGAATACCTACATAAGACAGAATGTTGCGGGAATCCATGTTCTCTAACATCCTGAAACACTATGGCACATAGAATGCGGCAGGAAAGCTAAAAACAAGAAGACAGTTAGTGGGAAGAATCTATTAGGATATAATTTCTAATCTGGTATTTGACTGAAATTCATAAAACCGGAGTATGAAATATGAATGATAATCAGTACAATTACTATTGAAAATATTTGAAGGACATCATAGGAAATCTAGGTTACGGCGATTGTCAAGTAACTGAAGTTGAGATGCCAGATCAGGACCAATGACATTGCCAATTTTTTATTCCGCTAGGAAAGTACGTTTATATTTTTATTTATATCTATTTATGATATTTGCTAAATATTGCTTAATTGGGAAATAGCTCAAATCGGAGAAAGCCTGATGTGGAAAGTTCTTAATCGAAAATATTGTTTTTTTCGGACGTAGCTTTGAAAGGCGACATTTAGTACTCGAGAGAAATACCAGCATACATTGCCTTCTCGACACTCTAATCTGTTGTATATTTTATGTGGTTGTTTTAATCTTTATGAATAACTCTCACGTTTCCGCCAGTTTTTACGCAGTATCTCAAGATATGTTATTAACTTTACACATAAATTATAGTAAACTATGTTTATGTATTGAAGTTGCTCTTACATCTACCCGTTCCGTGTAATCGGAATGTCTTACATAATTATATACGAGCAAACATAGTTATATATATAAGCTAAGGTATCAGTATATTGTCAATAAAAGAAACGCTTATCAGTATGAAAAATAATGAATCCCAATAATAATCGTCAATCTATATTTATTTATAAACTCACAAAGTAATCCTCGTTGCTTTTCTCTGAAAAGATTTCTAATCTGTGATGGATTGGGGTAAGAAGTTGCTCGTAACTTTTAATCCTTTCAAACCGAAGCTGCTATCCCTTAACCTCCATCGAGAAACTTTCTTACCTTCCATTATTATAGACGACGTTAATTTTTTCCGAAAGTAACACATTGCGCCTAATTGGTCTCACACTCTCAAACAACTTCAATTCGAACCACTGCAATGAGGCAATAGCTACACTTACTACTAAGAAGGATGAGTCATTTTGTCGGTCCAAGAGTTTTTTTTTTTTTTGAGCCATAATCTATTTTGCATATTTATAAACCTACCATTCGTCCGTGCATTGAATTCTGTTGTTATATCTGGTCTGGTGCTTTTGAAATTCATCTCGGGGTTCTAGAAAAATTCAAAAAAGAATTTTCAATGTAACCAATTTCTATAATAGCATCTCCACTTCAGTCACGTTCTCACCGATAGGATATGGTTTCCCTCTGACTTCCTACAAATATTATCATGGCTTAAACTCTAACAGGCTTCTTGCTTTGGTGCCCCGACCAAACGAATTTTTCCCGTGCCTCTAGATTGTCAGCTAGGTTTCACCATTTTAAAAATATTCAAATGTAACCGCTTCTTTTACACTATCAGTTTCTACTCTCGGACTCCCCGCCCTTTGAACTCACTTCAATATATTTGTTCCCTCGATAGCTACAATTTCCAGCATGTTTTGCAACATCAATTTCCATCTTCTATCTTCGTGATTCCTATCTTTCTCGTATCCTATCATTCTCTTATCCTGTTACATCCCGATAGAGTGTTCCCACTTATATTTTTTTCCTTTTATCTCTGAATGTAACACCGTTCGCCCTTTCAGTGTGAATCGATTATAAAAAGAATTATATATATATATATTGAGAGAGAGAGAGAGAGAGAGAGAGAGAGAGAGAGACGGTAAAAGTCCAGGATAGATTAGTAAAATCCGAGATAAGGTTGGTAAATAATCCAGGAGGATCCTAGTAATATCTTTAAAAGATTAAAACTGATCTAATAGAGAGCCCAATGCAAACCAATTCAATTTCCTGAGCCATTAAAAAAAAAGCACATCCCAACCCCTTCCTTTACCTATGCTAATCTCTGGGCTTAGATTTTTTCTCATTCTCTGTTTATAAGGGGTCGAAGAATGGATGCCTTAAAGTTACATGTTGAAAATGGTTATTTTCCCTACTAAGTTTTATCTGAATTTACACAAAAATAAATAAAGAAATATATATATATAGTTTTCCGCAGACAGATCTGCTTTGCAGCACATCAGTACGGTTAGACTCCGATTGTTTTTAAACCAGGATGGAAACCCGACCGAATTGGCGTCAGTCGGTGATTCTACCTCTGGGCTACGGGCGCTCGGTAGAAGATGGTAGACTTTTTTAGCGTGTATATTATCATTATACACCCCCAAGAGCCAGAGTGCTCTAATTCATTACTGAAAGAGCGATGTGTGTGTGTGTGTGTGTGTGTGTGTGTGTGTGTGTGTGTGTGTGTGTGTGTGTTTTGTGTGTGAACATGTGTGTCTTCTCATAGATATCGAGGGAGTGTGAAAGATTATGCTCAGAAGAGAATAATAAGCCGGTCAGTTTTGTTAAGTGTTCACATTTATTGACGAATTGTATTTGGTTAATTTAATACTCTTGTGTTTTTGTTAAAATACAAAAAAAATCTGAAATGTCAACATTGTTTATGTTTAAGAAATGTTACTAGATTGTCTGATTTCTTTAACTTTAGTACGAGATGGTAACTATTGTTCCTTCAATTTGAAATACAAATGTATACTAAAATTTATTTTATATTTAACCTTTGAATTTGTTCAGGTACGAGTCTGGCTTGCAAGAGATACTACTCAAAAGAATCTAGCCAAATATCCTAATAAGATTCCAATAATTTAACTTATCGCAGCTTAATTGGAATTATGTAGAGCGTACGCCTTGGATCAGCATATTATTCGAGTTTAAACGCTGCTACTTGGGTGAAGATTGAAATCAGAAAAATTGGCGTGATCGAAATGTCATACCAGTGTCGAAGAAATCTCAGTCGAGGAAAAACAATTGAAAGAAATCAATCAATACGATATATTTGTCCGATTTAAAAATTTGGAAATGGGAAAAGGAAAGTGTTCAAATTGAAGTTCCTTTCTCTTCGCAATGAAGGCCGTGGTTAGCTGGCAAAACTGTTCTTTATGAAAGCTCATGACAGCACTCAGCCCAAACTGAACAACAACAAAAAAATTAGGTAAGAGAGGCCCCATAAATGATTTGAGAAAGCATACGCATTAAAATACCATTCTTCATATTCTATATCGCGTCTTTTTTATAATACCATTGCATACACACAAACAAATTAGTATACAAATATTAGTTTCGATTGTATCAAATTGGCTGAATTTTTAGACTGAACTTATTTTATGTTGAAGAAATCGATAACAAAATAGCAGATAAATACGGACACCTTTAAACAGAAAAGAAAAACAGAAAAAATGAAAGTAAAAAGACAGAAAGCAAGAATATATTACAGGATACAAATAAAGAAAGAATGAAGAGAAAAATAATATCCTGCAGGATATAAATAAATAAATATAGATAGATAGATAGATAGATAGATAGATAGATAGATAGAATATGCTCTTATAAAGGATTACAATAAGTAATTCATAATTTATATATAGAGAGATATATAAAAATAGATAGATAGATAGATAGATAGATAGATTAGATAGATAGATAGATGGGAGCAAATATGAATCAGAATTTTTTTAATGGTTTCACCCAATGAAAGGTCGTACCGCCACTGGGGCACAGGTAGCTACACAAGAGAAGAGTGAAAGTTTAAGCAGGAGGAGAGCGAAGATAAAGACGAACCAGTTAAAGAGGATGTAGGAGAAAGAGCAAGAGAAGGGTGGTACTACCAGTGTGAAGACTGTTGCGAGTGTAAAGTGAGAAAGGAAACGAACAATATTGACGGGGTGATGAGGAAAGAACGAGAGAAGCACTGGATTCAAGTAGATATGTGATGGGAATTGCCATTGCATTTAAATTCGTGAAGATTGTAGCAGTCAGGGAAGCAATATACGGAAGGGATTTCCACAGGTGGGATGTGCGAGAAGGGAAGCTGCTGGAGTAAGAGTGGCGGCTGCATTTAGTTGATTTAACTGTAAAAGGGTGGGGCCTTGTTGCCAGCCTGTTTGCTCGAGTAAGTTCTTGTGGATGGGGCATCAGTGAGCAAAGCTCGTTGGAGCAGAAAACATAAAAAGATGTGTAGATATACAGAGGTAAGCAACATCTCGCCGATAAGAAAGTGGCTGGAGTCGAGCTGCCAGGTCGGGACCTATCACGTTACAGATTTTCTTTTGGAGCCTGTCTGGAAAACTGAGATGAATGGTAGGAACGTCCGACCAGACAAAATGATAACATACCGAACATATTTCAATTTTTATAAGATACATCAGAGAATGAGGTATGGAGAAAAAATATTAAATTCTGGTAGTTTTACCTTTGTGCTCTTTGTTTGATAGATAGATAGATAGATAGATAGATAGATAGATAGATAGATAGATAGATAGATACCATGTTTATGGCTTGCTTTTCTCTCAGTTGTTGATCAACAAAATAATTTAGAATCTTTTTTTATTGATTTTGTTTCTTTGTACATGGAGACCGTTTAATTTTACCTTTGAGCTTATCATCCCTTTCACTGTTATTTTGCGATCCTCTACACCCGCCGATTCTTTTCCTGTAAGGTTTGGCGAGCAAAATCCAACTTGGCATTTGTACTATCACTTCACCGTGAAATTCTATTTGCTAATTCAATCCAGTCAATAACGAAGGATGATGCTTGATTTGGCGTGTGCCTAATTTGATTGGTGTGCAAATTGTTTGATGCTTTTAATGCTATCGTTGATTAGATCGTCCGAGAAACACAAGCGAAAAATCTCACTCAGATGTCGCCCGCTCAACTGTCGCTGCTGCCGTTGCCTAGCTAGACAGGTTGACCTAATAATTAATCACATGACCTCTATCATGACTGCCTGATCTAAAAATATGGTTCGTTCTTTAACTAAACTTACTACAATATCTTTCTCGCAGATGCGATGTTGCCAGACAATGGTTACTCTGTAGTATGTCAAATATCTAAAGACGAAATTCATTCTTTTATTTTACGAGTTCATAGCATTACACCTAAGAATTCTTTGCTGCCTCAACGGAACTGAAACACTTTAAATGTTCTCTGTATTAAAATCATAGAAACAAATCTCCCCAAAAGCCGATACTTTGTGTAAAACGGGTAGATGTTTACAATGAAACGATACGAAAGTAAATATTTATCCCTATAGTTTCACTCTCTGCCACTTCAGATCACAAATCTCATTCATTCACGCCCAACCTTAAACGGCACTTCAGTTTTCTATTGGGTGATCTCAAGTATAAAAATGCTTACAATTATCTACTGCTATTAACTGCATTCAGTTAGTTAAGTGGCATACGTGATACACACTTGGGCGATTATGTCTCGAAACAGACATGACTGACTGGGAAGAAAACATTCCCGTAGTAAGTTGTCATTACATTCTGCAGTAGACTGGTTGCCAAACAAGGCTATAGTATCTAATCTGTTCTGTTATTTGACCCATAGGTGAAGGGAAGAGTCGGATTAATACTTTTCCCAAGGGTATTTACGCGTAAGTGAATGCAACTAATTCAACTGAAATTCGAACTAGGCTCTCCGAGCACTACAACGCACCAGTAATTGCATTACGAGTTCGAATTCCAATTGAATTAGTTGCCTTTACTTACGAGCAAATACCTCTAGGAAACGTATTAATCCATCTTTTCTTCCTCTTCCTATTGGTAAAATAGAAGTACAGATTGGGTTCTGTAGGCTTGGTTGGCAATCAGACTACCGCAGAAAGTAATGGCAACCTAATTCGGGAAAATCTTTTGCCCAGTCATTCATATCAATTTCGAGACATTATAGCATAAATGTGTATCACGTATGGTACTGAGCTAACTGACTGATTAACTTCATGTCACAAAAGTGTTACGTTTTGTTATTATGTTTTTTGCAATTTGTATCAGCATTTGTATATTTATTATTAAACTCTTTTGATAAACCGTAGATACATTCCGCAATTTAATTAAAGTCCTGATAAAAGGGGAAAAGCGTGTTAGACATATGTGTGGCATCCATTCTCTTATATGGAAGTCAATGCAGAACAATCTCCCTACTGATAAGGCAAAAAAAGGAAGGAAAAATATACTATGAAAGTACGCTGAAAATCCCATTGTCTTGAAAAAAAAATGAAACAGAAATAGCATTTATAATAAAAACAATCAGGAGAGACAGTTAAAATTCCTTGTTTTACTTTCAAGGCATCTTTAAATGACATAAGTACAAGCTGCTCTGATAATGTACTACGAATTTTTCTCTACGAGTTTATGGCTAATATTATTATTACCGTTCATCATCCTTTGAGATTTCACTCGCCCGATCGACTCAGACGATTGAAAACTTCAGTGGGCGATTAAAGTTTATTTCTTTACTCGCCCGCGGTCGATTGAAATTCTCGTAATGAAAAAGGAAATCTGATTTTTTTAAAACCCAAATATAAGCCATTGAAGATTCACAAGTTACTTTACCTTACAATGACATTATTGAACTCTTGGCTTTTATCGTCCCGGTCAGTGTAAACATTCGTTTAATTAACGCTTCCAGAGTGGAGCCAATTTTACAAGTAAGTATTTTTTTAATAGAAAATCGTTGAGAAATTAGGTACCTCCACTCAATTGTCAAAAAAAAAAGAAAACAGCATAGCATGATTTTGAAAGAGCTCAAACTTAAAGAAAAACAAAGTTGTATCATTAAAATGTTTATGCTATTATTAAAAAGAAAGATGAAATTTTGTTGTTATTTTTAAAACCTTTTAAATCATTTCTAACACGTTCGAAATTTTAATTGAAATTTCATTTTTTTTCCGTCAGCGATTCACGCTATGTTTACGTAAGCCGACTATTAAGAAAATGGAGTCGGTCGAGTAAAATGATCTTGGGTTAGTAAATTTTCCCCCGTTCCCGACCGCCGGTCGAGAGAGTTCTATTTCAAATCTCAAAGGCTGCCGTTCAGCTGTTACATCAACGCGTACTAAATCATTGTCATTGGTATAGCCACAGTGTGTTCGATATTTCTATCGCCTATACATTGTCGAGGTTACATATCGTTTGAATTTAGAATTTTCGTTCTCCTAGACTAGTGACAAAATCATGGCTGAAAATCATCGTGTGCTCCAATGCTTAACTTGAATTTGGTTAGTTGAAGTGAATGTAAAAAACAAAAATGAATGGAATTAGAACTCTTTTCCTCGATTTTTATTCCTAGTTTCTACCCGTTACATCACCTACAGTAGAAGGTGGTTATTTCTTCTCTAGACAAGCCCTTCAATGTACAAACCTCAGATTTCGTAGATATGCATTTCTTTTTAGTAACTAGTAATATTGATTCACTTTCATTAATTTAAAAAGAAATTTGAAAGAAACATAGCATTGAAGTATATTTTCGATTTTTCATCGTATGTCTTCTTTGGAATCACACGCGAAGAAATTAAATCGATCATGATTTTCTTTAAATTAACTAATTGTGACCTCATGTTCATGGGCGATGGAATGAGGTGAGTAATAAAAAGAACGCATTTTTAAATTGAAAACAAAATTTATAGATATAAAATAGTAAAAACTATTAGAATTTTTATATTTTTATTTGAAATGGTATCTAATACGAAGTGAGTTTGATTAAGCATTATTTCGTCAAACCATCAATACTAACGAACCGTTTTAATTATTATATCAATGTGTCATTATAGTCTATTAGCAGTTTAAGTATATTTATGGTAGACACGGAAAGAAAACAGTAGGTTCTCTTAGAGGAGGTAGAAAAAGCTGACAGAAAAGGCTAATAAGTTACACCAAATACAGGTCGGTGATACTAGATTCAAGCATGAACAAAAATTTAAATACCTGAGAAGTGTTATAACAAAAGACGGAAAGTGCAATACAGAGATCTGAAGGCGAGTTGGCATGGCAAATGAAGCATTCCAGAAGTTGAGTAAAGTATTAAGAAACAGGGCAATTTCGCTAGAAACCAAGAAGAGAGTACTGGATTGCTATGTATTATCAGTTCTTCAATATGGCAGTGAATGCTGGAAAATATCATCAAAGATGAAGGATAAAAAACGGAAGCAGCTGGAATGTGGTTGTACAGAAGGATGCTGCGAATATCATGGATCGAGCATGTGAGCAATGACGAGAATTTGGAAATGATGGAAACGGAAAGGAAACCAATATTAAGCATCAGGAAGAGACAGCTGAAGTTCCTAGGATATGCAATGAGGAAGGAGGGCTTGGAGAACCTGATACTAACAGGCCAGATAGAGGGAAAAAGAGACAGGGGAAAGCAACGGATAACATATGTGAAGGACCTAATCAGGTGGATGACGGAACGAGGGTTGCATTGTGTAACAGGAGAAGGCGTGCTAAGAGCCACAAGGGATAGGGAGACATGGAAAGCCATGATCGCCTATGTCCTGAAGAGATAGGGCACGTAGAAGAAGCAGATCTGTTTTTAAAGATTTGTCACACGTTTATGGGTCATTTCAAACCGAAACACTATAGAAATAATACTGGTCGATATTTTATTAACGTTTTTTTGATTGATTCCTTTTATAAGGCTTACCAATGCTTTGCCAGTTATTTAAAGCAAAAAAATATTTCTAGACTGTAAGAATTATTTTTACTTAGATAATAATAGTTTATTGATAAATGTTTTAGTAATTAACCCATATTCGAGGTGATTAGCTGTGGATTCATACATTTGCAAGTTTATTTGTGCTTAAATGAATACAACGAACACAACGGGAATTAGAACATGGCTCTCCGATTGACAACTCCATTGCATTACACACACACATCTACGCATACTGCAGCTGATATTTCTAAACAGCTACCCATCAAGATACTGACCAATTTCGACGTTGCTTAACCCTGGTGATCATACAGCTGAACGGGGTGTAGTCGTAAGCTTAAAATTGTTTTAGAACAACCCAATTTTTTGTAAGAGTCCTACTATTTAACCAATATATAAGTGAAGAAACTGTTTTATATATTTATGAAAGGTATTTACGCGTAAATATAACGTGAATATAACGAAATCGACCACGATTTTAACTTTAGTAACTCTGAAATGTAAGAAGACAGACTATACGGTTTTTTGCTAGATGGGCAAACCACGATGAGACGTTGGAGTTAGAGATGTTAAATTTAAGCAAAACGAGGGAATTAACTTATTTTAACAGAAGAGAGAAAACATAGCACAAAAAATCGAAAATTCATTTTATTTGCAAATTAAGTCTTCCGAATGCTAAACCAAATATTAAGAAACTGAATAATTTCCTAAGAAACTAGTAAAAGGTTGCTGAATTATTCAATTGTTGTATCGCCGAGGTGGATACGATACAGAGAAAGATTGTGCTGCGGTATTATTCAGCACAATATCCGGTGCTAAACAGATACACACAGAACAGTACAATAGTTATAATAACAGACAAGACAGAACTTACAAGACAGAGAAGAAGGGTTTACATCACAATAGCCGCCGAAGTAATCAGTCCGAATATTACTCAACTGATATTACGCCTTAATTGCGACAATTCTTTATTTAAATGGGCCATTTCAAACCATGGGGCATTCCATTAGTGAGAGTGCTGCAAGGGTGTCAGCCACTCTACAGCAAAGGGAAACTATGGAAGACGCCTAGTGATGTTTTTTGGACAGTTTACTAAACGAAAGTGAATTAACCAGAGAATTTCGAATATTTTAGAACGTTCTCCAATTTAAAATTGAGCGTCTTTTTTTGCGATGATACTTTCTCTATATCTATAAATACGGGGTTGCAAAATGTTCCTCCGGTTATTTAATTGTTTTTTTTATTTTTATTTTTTTTTTTTTGTTAACATTATCTTGTCTCTCGTGTTGAGGTAGATACAATACACAGAGAAAGTGAGCTACGATATTATTCAGTACAATATCCGGTGCGAAACTTATATACACAGAACAGTACAATAGTTACAATAACAGACATTTTTTTTTTTGGTTTTTAATCATTTCACCCCAAGCAAGGCATTCCGCTGCCACTATTACGCTTGGGGCTACATGGGGGAAGGTAAATAGAAAGAGTGTTTAGATATAGGAAATGTCAGAAGGGGGGTGATAGATATTTGGCTGGGTGGGAAGAGCGTTTGAAAGAATGGAAGCGAGTTAGTTTGTTAGGAGGCGTCTATAAGACCTTACATTTAAACTCCTGGAGATTGTAGCCGTCGGGGAAGCACTCTGATGGAAGGGAATTCCACAGTCGGGAAGTGCGAGAAAACAAACTATTGGAGTAGAAGTTGCGGTTGCATTTTATCGGTTTCACTGTAAAATGGTGGGATATAGTTGCTAATCTAGTATCTAGTGCAAATTCGAACCTAGGGGGCACCAGTGATCTAAGTTCATCGGAGCAGAAGCCGTGAAAGTATTTACAGAAGAGACACAGGGAAGCCACGTAGCGCCGTTGAGAGAGAGACTGCAGGCGGTCTGCAAAATCGGTATCGATCACATTACACACACTCCACTGTACCTTGTCGAGAAGCCCAACGAGAATAGCAGGGGCATCCGACCAGATATGGCAACAGTATTCAATGCACGGGCGGATGGAAGATTTATAAATGTACAGGATAGATTCAGACAGAAAAAACCTCCGGGCCCTGCACAGAGGACCGACTTTTATAGCAGCGGATTTAGCAATGGATTCGATATAGTCATTCAACTTGAGGTCCGTTGAAAGTGTGAGACCAAGGAGGCGTAGTGTTTTACTCTCTGGCAGGCAACCCTGGTTCATGCTAATAGGAGGTAGGTGCGATTGTCTATGATGATTAATTGATAGTAGCTTCGTTTTAGAAGCATTAAAATTTACGAGCCATTTCTTACCCCAGTCCACTACGGATTGGAGGTCCTTTCCAAGCTCGGCTGCAAGGTTAGCTTTGTCGCTCACACCAGATTTTTGATCGAGGCGAGAATAAACTGTGGTGTCATCGGCGTACATACCTACTTTGGATCTTATGGTATCAGGGAGATCATTAATCCTGAAATTATTCAAGTGCCATAAGTGATGGATGACTGGGCGATCATGTCTCGAAAGAAACATGACTCTCCCGCAACAGGTTACCATTACTTTCTGCGGTAGACTGGTTGCCAACAAAGGCTATTGAACTTAAATCCTGCTATTTAACCTGTAGTTGGTGGGTGAAGAGACGGATCAATACCTTTTCAAAGTAAATAACTGCAACAAATTTAACTGGAATTCGAACTTGTGTCGTTGATCTCTCAGTCCGAGCTAATATTTACCACACCACTACGCACATCCTGAAATGACACAGCGTATGAAATACGATAACCACTATTGATCCAATACCCTTATATAATCGGGTATTTCAGCAATTATATATGCTAAGGCGTATGCTGTGATTGTCTGGACAATATATCTGTAAACAAACCAGAAGACTCATAATGTAATTGCTTACTGTCTGTTACAATTTTCTAAAAAAGAAATGTCACAATGCAATCCGTTCCAATAACATAAGCACAAATAGTCGAGGAAGATTTAGCATCACACAAAGACAGTGAACTTACCAATCAATGTTTTAAAGATGGAAGCAATATCAAAAATAATACTTTTTAGTTTAGCTTTTTCAACCATAAAATTTATGAATTTCTAATAAGCGAGGTGATTGCCGTCTGAGGATAATGTATTTCTTTTTCATTTAGAAAGGCTAATCGTCTGACAATATTACATTGCAGAATTCTCTTTCTCTTCCTTTTTTATTCAAGTCATTATCAATTCCTTTTCTTTTTTCATTCGTTCACTTTCAGCGGTTCAAATATATTGTTTATTCATATAGGAGGTCAAATAACAGCAATTATATTTTATACTGGTATAAGCAACAACAAAAGAAGTGGCATGGCCGATTTGAACAAACGTCTGAGTTTTCATATTAGATAAAAACTGGAAAGAAATACGTGATCACTTTCCTTAAACATCCCAACATCATGCGGCAAAATATAGGCCAGGATCAATATATATATATAACATTATCATTGAATGAAAAATGAAAATCATAATATTGATATATTTGTTTTTATAATCCAATCTAATCTCTCGTTTTACGTAAGC
The DNA here is from genome assembly GCA_037127315.1 of Ascarosepion bandense. NCBI lineage: Eukaryota > Metazoa > Mollusca > Cephalopoda > Sepiida > Sepiidae > Ascarosepion > Ascarosepion bandense. Next base: position 19,090 of record JBBBDQ010001516.1, on the reverse strand, counting down.
TATTTCAAAGATATCAATTACATTATATTATAACAACTCACGGACAAACAATAATGACAGTTTGTTTTTGTTTACATGGAAGACTTCCAAGCAACGACAAATAATTAATATTTCCTGATTTCATCTCACGTGGTTATGTGTGACATTATAAGCTGTGGTGCGATATTCGTTTGTCGTTGCTTGGAAAGCTTCCATATAAACAAAAACAGACTGTCATTGTTGTCCGTGATTTGTTATACTATAATGCAATTGACATATTTGAAAATGGCTTATGTAAGTCGAAAGCTTAGATTGGGTGATAAAAATATGTATCAATATTGTGATTTCCTTTCTTCAGTTAATGATATTGCTATGAAGCTTATCAGACAATATGAAAAAAATTACATAAAATAGACAAAACTTGTCTATATTATTTAATAAAACATATATATATATATGAAGAGAGAGAGAAAGAGAGGCGAGGGAGAGGAAAATGTAACACATAATTTAACGGTTATAATCTAGAGTTCATTTGAGCAGTTGTAAAAATTACAAACTGCTTTTTAGAACCCGAAAAATCAAATGTTACATTTCACTCAGAAAATATTTGCCCAGAGAGGGAATAAGTTTAGCTGAAAGGTAAATGTATATAGAGTCAAACATTGAGTCAACAGGTACCAGTAATGTAACAAAAATAAAAAACACTTACACCAAATCACACATACACAAAAATTCTCAAAGGAAAAAATATACAACTAAAAAAAATATAGGTATAATCAAACTCAAAATAAAAACACACAAGCGGGTAATTATAAAATTCCACATAGGCACACAATAATATACACACAATATTAACAAAAAACTAAAAGTAACCAAATTAAAGACAAAATACAGATAACATTGTAAAAAATAAGAAAGAAGAAAGGGTTTACATAATGTAATTACAGTCAGAGATTATTGGAAATATTTACAAAATAAATTTTGAAAAATTGTATTTTATATCTGTAATTCTTTATTTGTGACTGTAAATATCTTAATTGAAACAAAACGAATAATGTTTTCCTAGGATCTTTCACACTTTTCCTGGTCAAGTATACGTCATCAGTTGGCGTTTTCCTTCATATTCTGGACTAAAGGATCAGTTTGTCTTTTCTCCTTGATCGCACGACTGACATTTGCAAGGCTGACAACAACAATATCCACATTCTTTCTGTAAGGCTTGTCAGTGTGTTTGTGCGTCATTACAATTTTCATAAGCTTCCTTGGAGTAATATCCGTCGCAGACAATGGCTTTTGGACAATCAATCAACAGTTGATTCGTCTCTGGGCTTAATAAAATTCTGAATCAATCACGGATGATGCTAAATTTTTCAAGGTAAAACAAATTTCATCATAAACCCTAAAAATAGATTCATATTACTGAACACCAATGCAGTCTGAGGGAAAAAATCTAAATCGATTGAATCATGTAATTCTATATGTATATGTGTGAAATGAAAATCAAAGGGAATTATAGAATGCAGGCAAATACGAAATGTTTATAAATTTAATGTTCCGCTTTTAGCAACGTCAGAAATTTATTTTTTCTCTTCGTGTGTTTGTAGGCCCGAGCGCGTGCGCCGTGTCTAGATTGTTATGAACTGGTAGAGTCCGTTTTGATAATGACCGCAGGTGAAAGACAGAATGTTGTGGATTTATATGCATGTATAAAATTTCTAGCTGATCTTGGCAGAAATATTGGTGTTGTTATGTGTCTTAATTATTGATTGTACCCTATATAATTATTACTGTATCTTATAATATTGGTTGGAGTGATTTTTTATATTTGAGGAGATATTCAAGAAATCGAAAATTTGGCGGTATGTGTGCTTGTATGTGGAGGGTGTACTGGTTTAATTCTATAATATATATTAAAGTAGCAGTATAGCCCGGCGTTGCTTAGACGTAATGAAAGCCTTAAAATTAAGCCATGGACCTGAAACTCATACACTTTGGACGTTGAAACGAAAGACTAAAAAGCAATAGTTGTTTCCTGTCAAAGCGAAACCGTATATTAAAAGAAAAATGAATGGATATAAGTCAAATATGGATTTTCGGTATCGATGTCAAATACGATTTCCGTTGCAAACTGAATTTTGAAGTTTAAATAAGTTTTCTGAGTAAATGGTAGTTTGGATGAGACTAAAAACTAAAATTATGCCTACTTAGAGCAAAACCCGAAGCAAAAACCAAAATAAAAGGGCTGAAAACCTGATTTTGATTTCCAATACAGGAGTCAAATAAGTCATCCAAGGATAAACTAACCTACGTATGTCCATGAAAACCTATCGTACCCATCGGGAATAAAATTGGAGAAAATGATCCGTATTGATGGCTGAATATCTGTTGTTGATCATATTCAATAGAATATCGGGAGTATCGATTTCCGATATTAGGGAGAATAAGTCGTCTGAGATGATCTACTAATCTTTGAGACTAGAATCTATAATTTTACCAAGTTAGAGCAAATTTTGCAGCAAGAACAATGATAAATGGGCTGAAATCCTGATCTTGATCAGACCTGATCTGATATCTTATTATGGATTTCCGATATCGTGGGAAAATCTGAAAAAAATAAGTAGCTAATGACCTGACCGGAAGCCTAAAGAATATTTGTTTAAAGATAGGTGAGAATCGGATAAAAATTGTGGATTTGTATAAAGGATATATACAGACAGACAAACAGATAGACTCACACACACAAATATCTTGCCTTTTATATATATAGATTAGTGCTGTTGTTGGTATCGTATATAAATTTTAGGGCATCTTTTTATTAGCTTAAGCCCTTTGGTGTAATGATTAGCAAGTTTGTCTCGTTAGGACCTATTACAACTGAGTAGTGAGTTCGATCCTCACTGGGTACTCCATACTTTCTGCCTTGTGCCACATCTAAGCTGCGCTTAGAAAATCAATATTAGCTTAAGCCTCAAGTGCCATTCCAACAGCCAAGTAGCACATTTTCTTCAGTAGAGACATGTGGCCATTACTCTGTGCCTGTGACGTCCACAAAATAGAAAGCGTCGATAAACAGTAATCATGTTTTCATAAAATTGAATGAAAAGGTAATTAAGTCTAGTTTTATATTTTTCTTGCATGCTTAGAAGATTTCATTTCTGGATTTATTCTATGTATTGTTTTCTTAATATTACCGATTTCGGATAATCATTTTGTCTTTTTGAAAAAAAACTTTGATGAAAGTAGTGTAATTAGTGCGTTACTAGTGATACTTATATTCATTTTTAATTATCGAACGAAATCAGAACATTATAACCGTGTTGGTAAAGGTTGTTTTTGTTGTTACTTATATATATATATATATATATATATATATATATATATATATATATATTAGGATAATCAGTATTATATATATTTGATCTTTATTCATAAATATGTGTGTATTTATCTAAATATACAAATGGATATGTCTGTGTGTGTGTGTGTGTTTTTGTGTCTTTCCATTCTAACAAACCCTAATCCTCCGAAACCCTTTGTCCAATTTTAACCAAACCTTGATCACCTGTTTATCATGACACTAACCTTTGATGTACCCGAAATGTTTCGAATCGATTTAAAGGGTACAGCGGAAATCATCGAAACACTACAAATTTACGAACTGAAAATCAATTTTTAACCAAAATCGGGTAGCTTGTATATCAAGGTCTGAAACTTTGATGTACGCAAAAATGTTCGAGTCAATGTTCAGGTTTCGTCAAAAATCAACGACAAATATAATTTCAGGTGGTCTTTTGCTCAACTTTATGGATTTCTCCCAGACGCAAACCTCCACAAAAAATCGAGTCACTAGTAAATATAAAACTAGACTTAATTACCTTTTCATTCAATTTTATGAAAATATGATTACTGTTTATCGACGCTTTCTATTTTGGAATAATGCGCCTTCGATATGAATCCCCAAAAAAACGTTATTGTATTTTTTTTTTTAAATTTTGATTCCTCGTTCGCTTTACTTCGGTAAACGCCGTTAAACTCCGATAAGGACCCGAAAGAACTTTGTTATTTTAGAAGTTGCATAGAGGTCAGTCCTGATTATAAAGGAAATGTGAAAAGACTTTAATGAAAATTTAATGAATACGTGAAAGGACGTTTTGAAAATTTGAAGAGCCCTGTCTACTTTAACGAAATTTAGAAAACACATTTCTATTTAAGGGTTGAAAGCTCTGTGATTTTTAAACAAGCTCCCCCCTCTCTCTCTCTCTCTGTTGTGAACCAACATTCCGACAACTGTATTATCTGCTCCTGAAAAGAAAATCATTGTTTTGTTTTTTTTAATATAAAGACATTCTTCGTAATTCTCCAGGCGTGTTCGACCTTGTTCATTTATTTTATTAATTTTCTTTGGTGCCGTATTTACTTTTTTAATCCACAAATGTGCATCGGCGTCCGGACTGGCTCTAAAAGGCGACTACTAAAATTGCACCACACTACCTCTGGGATCAATTCATAACGTGGGACAGTGGCGCCGTGCTACAAGAGACGTCTTGTAAACCAGCTGTTGTGACGACCTCAGCGGACGAGATCATCACGATCAGCAACAGCGACCGAACCAGCCGGCCAGCCGAGTGGCAGTATCACAACTAGGATTGTCACGACAGTCTGGCCAGGACGTGTGTCACAATTAGACGACGAGCAACCCCAGCCGAAAGTGTTACAATATAATAAGGTAAGAAGATACAAAAGGTCCCACTTTTTCGTTGGAATAAGCGTTTTGGTGAAATAAATGATCGCAAAACGCAATATTTTCCATTAATTTTTGCCATACACTCTGTGTCAATTTAAATTTTGATTCGCATATCGATGTGTCAGATTTTGATCTACTAGTGACTAGTTAATTAATAACTAATAATAATTAATTAATACTAGTTAATTTAATCTGCGGCAGGCTTCGTTCTAAATTAACTCTTTAGCCATCAGTTATATGGTAGGCGACCAGCCGTCTGACATGTCTCCCCAGTTGGGAACATTTTTGCACAGTTGTTACATTTCGACTAATAGATACTCTGCCAACTTAAAACAAACTCACGGCTTCTCACAGCTGCTGACCAAAAAAAAAAAAAATGAAAACTTTGATTTTTCTCGCCGAGTCCGGATTTTTATAACCCTTTTCAATCCTCTCTGGGGATCTAGCCGACTTGAAGCCTTCGGCCAATGAAATCATTTTCCGCCCACTCGATCTGCGGAAGGGGTTATCTCGACGAATGAGATATCGCCAGCTCTCATCGTATCCAATTTCCCACATATTTCTGTTCCCAGGAAAATCTATAAGGGACTTTAACCCCGCCTAACCTCATCAAACCAACTGTGACACTTTGTTTTGGCTACTAAAATTTTTTGCTTTACCAAAACATATCCGCTTCGAATACGAAAGAAGAAAAATTATATTTTTGCCTTTTCTTTCCCAAAAATAATTAAATTTTATATTCTCCTGATTTTAGAAGTTCATGATAGTATTAAAATAATTTTTACATAAGCTCACATCGCGTACCACGATAAAGCATAACTTATAATATTACTACTATCAATTTCTCTCTCTCCGCTTTATTAAACCAAATAAGGAAAGTATCCCCGCGGGAGATAGTGTTACAATATACCAATTTTATGTTTTCTATAAGGCGTTGCGGGGACAATGCATTGACTTTTTCTGCGTCACAGCGTCATCGCAAAACATTACAGGCTCCCGTAACGCCCTTCCACGTTCTTCCTATTTTATAATTCCCTTTTATTGGCAAAATTGACTAAGCATAAAAATACAACAAAAATAAATATTTACTTCTCATTTTGTAATCTACGTCTCACGGTGACATTATACTGGAGCTTTCTGTATAAGCACTTGGCCTTGTCATTTTAACATCACCACTAAAAATCTGGAGCAACACTAAGCTATACAGCTAGTTTATTATAAAAATATAGCTATAATATAAAGTTCTGTGTCTATCTTGCGTTTATCCCCCTTTGCGTTATGTATTCTCTATACACACCCGTTTTGCGAATTTCGATCGACGTCTAAAAAGAGAAGAATGGATGTCAGTCTATTTTCGTCATTTTTCTAAAATTCGTATTCTCGTGTTTCTTTCTTTCGAACTAAAGTAATTGGAAATTTGTTTTCCTTGCTACTTTTATTTTTTCATTCCTTTAATTATAACTGTGATAGTTATTGTTGTTTTAATAAATCTTATACGAGATATCAAGGTTTACACGAACATATAATAAAAAATAAAAAAAAGAGTTAGATCAGAAAACTATATTCGAAACCTAATATGCAATGCAAGAATATATTTTGGAATATCTTTCATAAAGTAATATAAGAGAATTATTAGAAAAAACAGAAAAGAACGAATATAATGTCTATGTTTTTTTGTTGTTTTTTTTGCATTTCTTGTAACTTTTTTTTCTAAGAAAGATAAAAAGGATCAAATTACAATGCCTGGTTCTCACTTATTTTCAAATATTGCAGCTTATTCATTTTTTTTATTCGTCGCTCTCGATTTTGTGTTAAAACTAGATCTAGCCTTTACTAAGAACATTCTGTTTATGTCTTTCGCAATCATCAATCTTTTTTCCTCGAAGCTACAGCTGTCTGAAGTGTCTGAATGAGACGCGTAGCAGGTGGGATAAAACATCCAATCTCCATCCTTCTTTGTACCTAGTCGCTTGATCTAATTCTTCACACACATGTTCCTGTTTTACTCCCAGCAAATGCGACAAAGTCTACTTGAAACTTCCATCTGTAAAAACAGGCCGACAAAACTTCTATTCAGGCGCCGAGTAATCATAAACTTGAAATATTCTGCTTGATATACGGAACAATTTTTTTAAATAATCAAATTAGTTGCTGATAGAAGACTCATTATGAATTTTTAAAAGATTATGTTTTTTTTAAGTAGAAATAGTTTCAAATGAACGTTCTATACTTCTTATATTCAAAAAATTTCACTGCGAAATCGGTATTCTGTTTTAAAGTGGGCTATTAAAATTTTTAGCTATATATATATGTTTTGTCTTTGAATGAAGACACATGAAATTAAAGAAAAAAGAATAATTTCCATTATTAATAACACAGTAGCGTTAATGACGATTTTAATCGAAACTAAATTACAAATTACCAATTAGCTGATATCAACACATTAACATTCTTAAAACAATGTATGGATAGCAGGGAGTAGCGGGGCAAATTCACCTCACAAAGCCAGTAATGTTTCACTCTGATCGCCGTTCTACTATTTATCATATTCCTAGTTAACGACAAAACAGGCACAACCCACCACCACCACCATCATATTAAAGTTACTATCAAATAATGAAAATTAAACACATACTTAGCTGGTGGGCGGGATGTCAAAAAACACATAACAAATGACCTATTTATCAAATTTAACGCTATTTAAATATGTACTGTCACCCCGTTGGCAGATAGTTGATTTACTAAGCGCAAGCTTAGATGTGAAACAAGGCGAAAAGCATAAAGTGCACCGTGAGAATCGAACGCTCTACTCAATTGTAAGGAGACAAGCTTGCTAACGATTACACCATGCCGAGATGCCTATCACCATTGTCTGACAAAGTGAATAAAATCTTGTTTCTTGTTAATTACATCAGAACATGTGAAAAACTAGTCCAAAATTGTACATTTTGTTTCAACATTGAAAGAACAATGTCTTATCAGGTTGTTAACAAGGATAGTTAACATTCATTGTTAAAAAAGATTGTTAACCATCACCTGATGCGATATTGTTCTTTTAATATGAAATGAAAATGTATGATTTCGTTGTATTTTTTACATGTTTTAATATAATAGTTAATAATAAATATTCATTGCTCGATCTTTATATTCATTTTTGAATTGTTTTGAGCATTACAATTTTATTCTTCGTTCTTTTTCATTTACACACACATACACACACACATATATATATATATGTAATCGTTTCACTTCAAGCAAGGTAGTATTGCCACTGATGCATAGAAGGTCACAGTGAAGGGATATGGGAAAAAGAAAGAAAAGTGAGCAACGTATAAAGTATTTCGAATAAAGGATAAGAGAAAGTTGGGAGTCAAGGAATTAGAATATGGCAATTGTTAACCTTAAAATGACATATTTCCTTCCATTACTTCATTCCTTCATCAACCTGAAACGTTTACTAGATATTGGCTTATAGTTATATCAGGTTAAATAATAACCAGTTTTCGTACGATCGCCGAAAATAGGTGAGTGATAGCTTGAGAATAGAAGGTGCTGCAAGCTTGGGTGTGAGGGTTTGTGCAACGGATAACGACTCAGATTTTGCAATCGGAAGTTATTTATTGCTGCACGAGTACAATAAACATGGCACATGACCGCAAAAGTGAGGTGGGTAGAAGGTGACCTTCCGTAACTATCCTATGCATAGCTAAACACTTTCAGGACCCCAGCACTCATTAAAAATTTGCACATTCACCACAAGAACCCATTCATCACCTGCCAAACCTTCACACATCACAATACTACATGTTTACAAGGAGCAACTAAAATGAGGCAAAAAACAAATGAGGTAAAAATGCTAATATATACAATAGTACAAAAATATATTTAAAAAGATTTAATGATAATGAAATGAAAAAAGAGAGGGGGCTGACATATCCAAAAACGAGCTAAAATATAACAACATATTCAAACTAAAATACACACATGTTAGTAAAACTCGTCTACCCAACAAACTCAGAGTGGCTGCTGTATTCCGTCAAACGGTGAAATCAAGTAGCACACTCGCTAAGGGAGTGGGAGAGGATAAAATAAATAAGGGAATGGGAAAATCAAATACTGATCCAGTCAATATGAAAAAAGAGGCAAAAACAAACTGTTGAGGTACTGAATATTGACTTGTATCGTAGCAAAAAAGAGATTTTGACATTTATACTCCTGCTGGATTTTTTTATATCCACATACGCGCAAGTTCCTTTATGAAATGTATGAATCAAACTATTCCCTTCTCAGCACTTATGTACTGTATCAGTAAATCATTATTTAAAAAATCTTAGGATCTAAAAGTATTTTCTCATTTAAAAAAACATGAACATTTTTTTAAAATTACAATTAGTTGCTCATAGAACACTCATTTTAAATTTAAAATAAAATCAATTTTTTAATAGTAACAATTTCAAACTAAGGGTCATTTTATATTTGTATGTCCAAAATATCTTCATCGTGAAAATGGCATACAGCTTTAAAGAGGTAGATAAAATTTTAAGCAACATAATTGTTTTGTCTTTCAGCAAAGACAAACGAAAGTTTATAAACAAACAAACATACAAACAAAACAATGAACTTCTTTTTAAAACATTTGTAAAATTATGAATTCAAGACCTCTCTCCAGTTGTGGGTTAATTTTTAAAACTTATATCAGTAAACCATTATTTTTAAAACTTCTTAGGATATAAAACTATTTTCTGGCTTTACATAAACTGAAATGGGTTGATAAGTCGTTAAAAAACAAATCAATCAATATCTTCATCTGTGCCATTTTCGCAAGCTGTATTTTTGGTTGATACATTTGGTAAATTTTATAGACAGTCGTCACATTTATTAGGGTAAAAGAAAGCATCTCTTATACCTCATTTTGCCCCTCCCATCTCTTTATGTTGTAAAATCGATACGGAAATAAAGACGATTTCCGTATACAACGATCAAATCCTCGTGGTAACTTGCAAAAAAGAAATATTTTTCTTTCATCTTCAACGATGTATTTCGTTTGAGGCCAGCGAAAGACTTCTACATTGCTATTACCCATCCTTTGAATACAATATTCAATCAGGGCTTCTATTAGCGATTTCTTTTTCTTTTTTCTTCTTCTTCATCTTTTTATTTTCCTTATTATTATTATTATTATTATTATTATTATTATTATTATTATTATTATTATTATTATTATCCTAGTTTCTTCATATTCTCCCCATCCTTCCCCTTTTAGTATCTAATACAAAAAATATAATCTTATTTTAGAAATATTCTTGAAATAGTAAAAGTTTGAAGTCGGTTTGGGAGCAAAAACATGCAAAAATTTCTGTATATTTTTCAGTCGACAAATAAACCAAACTGTTCAAAAGATTATAAAAGGTATACATAGAAATCTTGGTGTTAGTACTTTTTTTATTCTGCGTGAAATATTGATTTCTTAAAATATATAAAAAAATCAACCTGCATTCATGGGCCCTTGATTGTCTAATAAATTTTGGTAACGATAGATGTTTTTAATCGGTCTTCCTTTTGACTTAGGGTTTTCTGGCTATTTAACCATAGCCGATAAAAAGGGAATATAGATAGATTTATATATTTTTTAAGATTATTTTCATGAAAGTGAATATGATAGACCTGTTTGGAAGTTGAACTCGGCTCTCAGATTTTACAAACCAATTCGTTATATATAACACTGCACGTTCATTCGAGCTAACAGTACCTGGTATTCAGAAGTGGTAACACATCAGGCTTGGTTTTACTTAACTTCTGTGATCTGACGCGAACCTGTATTTTAACGTGATATTGTCGTAAGCCCAAGTAAAGCTTACGCAGCACTTTAAATTAAAATTAAAAAATATAATTCAAATATTGTACTAAAAAACAAAGTTTTTAATAAACGTGAATGAGTGTCAGACGTAAGCGTAGCACCTGTCATTATCTGAGCTTTTTATAGACAGTGATTTACCATACAGGAAAGCATCAAACACAAGTGAAAAGAAAGCTGAAAAGGGGGAGGGAGAGAGAGAGGGAGGGAGGATGATAGAGAGAAATGAAAAAGTGAAACCTTTTTCTAGTATATATATATTTGCTGTATTCAATGATTTACTTGCACAGTTCCGAGGTTTGTAGGCGAGACCTTAGGCAACGTCTGGTATTTGTTTTGACTGTAGAGCAGATCAGATTTTTCCTTCAAATGACAAAAATTCTGTCTCACCACCTCTGTCTCACCACTCTGTCCATCTCAATAGGTGATCTTGTTACGTTTAATGACGGGTAGAGTGTACCCGCAAAAACTCTATCGAAATTACCTTCACCAGTAAGAGTGGTTATCTAAACCAGTGAGCGTAAGTTTCTAACGTCAGATCAGGAGCTACTGGTTGTCAGAAAGTTTTTAATGATTTATCTATTATTTATTTCCATTTTAGTCAAGTGAGATTCAAGTTGTAGAACTTACTGTAAGTCATAAAACATGCATCTGAGCAAGTTGTTTTGAGATACAAAATAATCCAAGGATCAATTAGGTTATTTTTGGAAAAGATTTGAAATCTACATGGGTGTGCGGTTGGTTTAATAGATCGGAAATGTTAACCGGAGTAACGAGTTCCAATTCCAGTCGGATTCGTTACAGTTAATTTTTTTAATCGTCTCACTCCAAACAAGGCATTTTACTGCCACTGTTGCGCAGGGGGTTACACATGGGAAAGTGATGAGAAAGAGGGGTTAGTTATAAGAAATGTCAAGAGGAGGGTAATAGACGGATGATGATAACCGAGGATAGAGGTGGAGTAGATGAAAAAATATCTTGTGAGAATGGATGCAAGTTAGTGTGATAGGAGATGGCCATTGATGTTACATTTAAATTCCTGGAGATTGTAGCTGTCGGAGAAGCGAGTATATGGAAAGGAATTCCACAGCTAGGAAGTGCGTGAAACGAAGCTGTTAGAGTAGAAATTATGTTATATTTTATCGGTTTCACTGTAAAAGGGTGGAACTTAGTTGCTAATCTAGTAGCTCGAGTAAATTCATATTTAGGGGGCACCAGTGATCTAAGTTCATTAGAGCAGGAGCCGTGAAAACATTTATAGAAGAGGCACAGGGAAGCCACATTACGCCGGTAAGAGAGCGACTGCAGCCGTGCTGCCAAGTAAGTATCGATCATATTACACATTCTCCGTTGGATTTTGTCAAGAACCCTGAGGTGAATAGCAGAGGCACCCAACTAGATCTGGAAGCAGTATTCAACACACGGGCGGATGGTAGATTTATATATGCGCAGGATGGAATCAGACTGGAAAAAACTTCCTGGTCCTGCACAGTAAACCGACCTTCTTAGACCTTCGATATAGTCATTCCACTTGAAGTCTACTGAAAGTGTGAGGCCAAGGAGGCTAACCTGTTCCATGGGGGGTAGGAGCGATTGTCTATTATGGTTAATAGATAGCAGCTTCGTTTTAGAAGCATTACAATTTATGAGCCGTTTCGTACCCCAGTCCACCACGGATTGGAGGTCCTTCTCAAGCTCGGCAGCAAGGTTCACTTTGTCAAACTCAGCAGATTCTCGCTTGAGGCGAGAATAAACGGTTGTGTACATGCCTAAAATATATAATAATATCGGGGAGGTCGTTAATGTAAATCAGAAAAATGGGTAGGACATAGAATAGAGCCTTGAGGGACACACGCGTTCGTATGGTAGTTTTAGGAGGCATGTCCATTTGATACTACCTTCATTGTACGATTAGAGAGGAATGACTGGATTAGTCAAACAATTGTCCAGTTAAACCATAGCTCTTCAGCTGGCGTAGGAGGCCAGCATGCCAGACTGTCAAACGCTTTGGAAATATCCAGGGCAACGATTCGAGCTTCGCTATTCTTGTCGATAGCCTGGTATACACACAGATATTGTTTGAAAAGGTGTGAATGTACCACATCTCTCTCCAAAATAGGTTAAATAATAGGACTTGTATTAATAATTATTAGTTTTAGAATAATTTTCTGGTTTTCTGCTAATGGTTGATAAGCCGTAAAAACAAAATAACCAATAAAAGCTAAACCTTAGCGAAGTTAATACAATGTAGCTAAAAAAAGGGATGCTTTTAATTTTTCTATGATCCAGATATCTGTGTTTTAATCAACCAGTCAATTAGTCTTCAGAATAGTTACATTATTGTGTCAAACCTGATCAGATATAGGAATATACGTGAAAACCATAGTATATATTTTCCGTTTTAACATCAGTTTCATAAAACCATTGGGGGCCTTAAACGTATTTCAAATGGAGACTATTGTATTAGTAATTTTTTCATGAGGTAAATACTCGGTGACAGTAGGAGCTCAGTTGTTAGGATTAGCTTATTCAACTCAGAACATGTCACGAAAGTACATTTAGCTAGTTAGATAAGAAAAATGGCCACCAGCAATTTAATGGCATAATGAAGTCGGTTCACTCTCGATAACAAGCTATTGGATATCCGAAAAATACGGACAAATACCTGCTAGCCTTTGCTAATCAAGAAAATGTTAGTAAAATCTATTCCCCCACCCTCTCGCAAAAATAATAATACAAAAGACTCATAAAGAATATTAAATCTGTGGTTAATGAGCTGCTAAACAACAAGAGTCACAACCATGACTCGTCTACGTCAGACTGAGACGTCCAACGGATATGTTTTGTATCGATGTAAGTGGCGTTTCTTACGGTATATTTATACCTTTTTTATACGAAATTCTCTCAACGATACAACTATCTAGAACAGATAAAATTTTTTGCAAGTGGAAAACTTTTCAAGAATTTACAAAAATATTTTTTTCTAAAAAAGCAGTTCCCGACGAGATGACAAACATCTGCATGATATCTAAGTACAATAATATGTATTTTTTATCAAAAATGTCGTTTACCACTATTCGTTCTAATGCTAAAGCCTGCATATATCATGATTGAAGAGATTCTGGTTTTCAAATTCTTTTCTGAATGTATAAATTAAATAAGAATCAAAACACCTGAATTCTGTTGAGATTTCTCTATCTGTGATGTCGTTCTTTTACTACCAGATAGTTTAGATGTGTCGGTTATAAATTCATCTAGAATTGAACCTTCGGGATAAAGTCTTCCGATACATAATTCTCAGAGAAATATGTTCCATGGAAGATTTTTAAGTATAACAACCTTTGTAAGACAGGCATAATAAGTTCAGATTTCCGTATGGTTGTTTTTTACCCGAGAACTGAACTTTCAACATTTTGGAAAAAAATAGCTAAAGGAACTTGAAGTGATATTTCTTTTCATCCAAACCGTTATCTACTCGCATATCGGTGACAAATCTACATCTGCATATGGTCGTAACAAATTTTATCGAAACTGTTCAGAAATCTCTTAACCGTCAACTTCTTGCTGAAGTTCATATTTCTTTCAAATGTGCTACATAACCACAAAGAAAGGAAGATAACAAATACCAGAAACCTGATAACGTGAGATCTTTGAGCAACAACTGTAATATAACAATCTCGCCCCACCCGAGGAAAGGCTGATGCAAGCGGGGGTGTTTTCCGGTCGTTGAAAGGAACGGATGTTTGTTTGACCTTATTTCCGGCAGTAGCGGAAATGGCTACAAGATGCAGACAGAACAGGTGTCTCTGAGAATTACGTAGGCGTGCGTGGGCGAGGCAAAATCCGGAAGTACCGGTTTGGAGATTATAAAAGACCTCGGCGCACGGATTTCAGAGGCAGAGAGACAGAGGCAGACGAGAGAGCCAGACCAGACCAGAGGAGCAACAGATACGACCCCCCCCCGTCAACCCTTAGAGGCGCGCTCTCTCACTCTCTGTTCCCTAGGCTACACGGTTCATCGTCATTAATAAAAATATCACTTGATATATTTATATATATATGCGTGTTTGTTGTTATTGATATACAACACAACAACAAGTAAAATGGTTGAAATGTAAAGTACTTTTCAGTAAAAATAATTTTCTGAAGTTCTGTCGCTTTTAATGTATTTATTCTTTGGTGTTGTTTAGTTTAAACGTTAAGACCAGCATCCGGAATAGATCAGTATTTTCTATTTGAGTTACCGTTTTAATTGTTTCTTCTGTTGAAAGTTCTTTGCATATATGGATTATATTATCTGGTACAGTTCTTGTGGATGATTCTGGTTTGGTTTGTTTGCTAAAGATATAACACTTTATGGGCCATTTAATGCCTAAATTCTATTTCTTTGTTATTTTTGGTATCTACATTTTTATAAATTTATTGCTGGTAATTACTTTTTCAACAATGTATTGATGGTAAATGCTTTATTATTTTACTGTCAAAAAATAATACTTGTATTTTTCTAATGTATTTTTATGTTTTAACCGCAGTTCTGGGGAGTTTGCTATTTGCCAATATCTGGGACACTAACAAGTGCTACCAACCTGGTTTAGTATGATTCTGGGAAAATATCAAGATCAATGGCCTTGCTGCTGGATGTAAATTATCGTCATACCCTGGACGTTTTTGTTATACCTCCAATGAAGGATAGTATTCCGTGAAGCATACGAGCTTCATTCGCCCTTACCCGTATTCAACCTTAAGAACGCGATTGTATACAGCTAACAGTATAGATTTCTGAACGAGTTTGGTAAAGAAAATCCAATAGGTTCAACAAAACAAAACTGAGAGTCCTGCTTTAATTGAACACCAATCAGATGTTAACAGGGGCAACAAATGACTTGTAAATGAGAAACGTCGCTAAAATTAAACTGCTATGCTTCAATGATCATAGATAATAATAATTCATCAGTATAGCCGATGCTAACCTCTAGCACCTTCTTTCTCACGTTTTCTACTGATATGAACTTGGTTCACTGTGTCTTTCGAAACAATTTTATTGGTGCTTCCGTGAGTTTCCTGCGATCTGGCCGGTTGGTGGCAACGGCTCATCACTGTGAGGGTACCGGGTTGGCAGTTTCCTGGTTGCTGCTTCCGACTGGTAGTTAGGAGCTATAACTCTTGCGTTGCGTCAAGAGCGGCTGCTCTGATCAACAGTTGTATACTATCGGGGTTCTTGTAGTGCCATGTCACACATGGATAGGTGTCCCTGCGAGGCCACACGTTGGTGTAGCCCTAGCCAGTTTCCCTCCCAGCACCGATCGTGGATAATGACCGCCTGTATCCTCTACCCTAGGTCCTTTTCTACAAACAGAATCATGACTAAACAAATCAGAAATGACCCTAAACCAGTTAAATCCAAACCACCTACACCCATTAGCCTTTCCTTCACTAATATCCGGGGCATGCGTACTGACTTTCCTAGTGTAGAAGCGTTCCTGCATGAAAAATCCCCTGACATCCTTGCGCTCTGCGAAACTAACCTCAACTCAGCTATTCCCTCCTCTGACCTCTTCATCCCTGTTTATCTTCCCCTTGTAAGGAAGGATTCCACTGTCCACATGCATGGGCTGGGTGTCTATGTCAGCGGACACCTACCCATACCTAGGGGGACTTCACTCGAATCTACTGACCACCAATACATATGTTTCCGCCTGTCTCTCTTCAGTTCGGTTAGTTACCTATTCCTGCTCCTCTCCTGACTGCTCCCTACTAGATAGCATTGCTGACTACATAGATAAGGCTATTTCCTATCACCCATTCGCCCACATATTTGTATTTGGAGACCTCAATGCCCCTCACTCTGAGTGGCTTGAAAACGACGTTACTGATCCAGCGGACATTCACGCCATGAACTTTGTTATTTCCCAATCCCTTACGCAAGTGGTGGACTTCCCCACTCGCTTCCCAAGCACTCCCTCGGGTCATTGCTCACAACTAGATATATGTTTCACCTCTGCGCCTGACGCCTGTCAAGTCTCGCAGCTTTGCCCTCTCGGCAACTTCGACCACGCTGTAGTCTCTTTCAGCATTTCTTTCCAATCTCACTCTCCCCAGGAGGCCCCTACCTATAGGACCTCCTACCTCTACCAAAAAGCTGACTGGGATGCCTTTCGCGATTTCCTCTGCGACGTCCCTTGGGGAAAAGTGTTCGACCTACCAGTTGATGAATGTGCCTCTGAGGTCTCGTCATGGGTGAAAGCTTGCATTGATGCCTTCATACCTACCAGGAAGTATTGCTTAAAACATCATTCCTCTCCGTGGTTCTCTCCGGCCGGCTCAGCCGCCATTGCCCACAGGAACCATTACTTCCGTAGGCGCCTGTTCATATCTGCTCGCAATGAGTGAAAGAGAACCCTAAATGACGCCAGACAGTTGTTTGCTGAGAGAATGCGACAGCACATTGCTTACCGCAAGTTCGGCTCCAAGGACTATTGGAGGTTTTGTAAACGAGTGCTCAACAATAGGAAATCCTCAATACCTCCTTTAATCCATGGATTTGAGGTTCTCACATCATCTGCGGACAAAACTGCGTGCTTTGCCTACACATTCTCATTCAACTCCACATTCGACTCGTCCAGAGTACACCCACCCGACTTTCCTATTAGAACTGAGGCCAAACTGCACGACGTATATATTACCCCGACAGTAGTATCCAGAGTAATTTCAAAACTCGACCCCCATAAGGCGTGTGGAGACGATGGAATCCCGGTGATAGTCCTTAAGATGTGTGCTCCTGAACTTTCCCCTGTCCTCTCTAAACTATTTAACTACTGCCTTTCTGATTCCTGCTTTCCTGCATGCTGGAAGTCCTTTTCAGTCATTCCTGTATTTAAGAATTGTGGTGAACCCTCGGATCCATCCAACTATCGCCCTATCAGTCTTCTACCAATATTCGGGAAAGTATTCGAGGCTATGATCAATGCTGAAATAGTTCATCATCTCACCGGCCACAAACTGTTCTCCGACAGGCAATATGGATTCCGCTTTGCCAGGTCCACGGCCGACCTGCTAACAACCGTAACGTAGTACATGCTACAGGCCCTTGATGAGTCTGACGAGACTCGCGCGGTTGCTCTGGACATCTCCAAGGCTTTCGACAAGGTTTGGCACTCTGGCCTCCTATGCAAACTACGCGGTTATGGTATTACCGGTCGCCTGCTTGACCTAATCTAATCTTTCTTAAATAACCGCAAAATGAAGGTCTTTCTGAATGGGCGTGCCTCTTCGTCCTACAGCACGAATGCTGGTGTCCCACAGGGCTCTATCCTGGGCCCGACGCTCTTCCTTATTTTCATCAACGACCTCCCAGATGAGATCAGTTCCCAAGTAGGCATCTACGCAGATGACACTACAATATACTCCCGCACCAGTAAGAAACCTGTCGTGGCAGACATACATAATCTCGCTGCTGACCTTGAACGGGATCTACACTCTGTGATGAACTGGGGCAAGAAGTGGCTTGTCAACTTCAATTCAATCAAGAACAAGCTGTTGTCTGTCAACCATTACAGGCAACCTCTCCTGCCTCCCATAAGCATGGACCAAGCGATTCTCCCGGAGAGTAATACACTACGCCTCCTCGGACTTACCCTGTCCTCAGACCTCAAATGGAACCACTATCTTGAATCCATAGCAAAATCTACTGCTAAGAAGATTGGGTCACTATGTCGATCCAGGATGTTTTTTCCACCTGAATCCATCCTGCATATATACAAGTCAACCATCCGTCCGTGCATGGAGTACTGCTGTCATTTATGGTCAGGTGCCCCTGCCGTTCTCCTCAGTGTTCTTGACAGGCTCCAAAGGAGAGTCTGTAATGTGATAGGTACTGATCTGGCCGCTCTGCAGCGACATCCCAATCGTCGAAATGTGGCCTCCCTTTGTCTGTTCTATAAATAATTTCATGGCTTCTGCTCAGACGAACTTAAGTCACTGATGCCTCCTCAACAGGTGTTTACTCGTGCAACCAGACTGGCAACTGGGTCCCACCCATTCATAGTCAGGTTAGCCAAATGCAGACGACAATTCTACTCCTGCAGCTTCTTCTCTCGCACTTCCCAGCTGTGGAACTCGCTCCCGTATTCTTGCTTTCCTGACGGCTACAACCTCCAGAAATTTAAATGCAAAGTCAATACTCATCTACTAACCAGATGGACTCTAGCTCTCTCCCCACTTCCCTTTCTCTCCATCTATGTATCTGTCACCGCACCTGCATTGTCAGCTTTCTATTGTTCCTTTCTAACTATTTTTTACTCTTCACTCTTTTCTAATTAATCTTTTTACATTTATGTAGACCCCTGCACATCAGTGGCGTTTCCGCCTTGCTCGGGGTGAAATGATTAAAAAAAAAAAATTAGGATTCATCTTAAACATATATAAATTTATCCTGCCTCCATGCATTCAATATTTCCGTCAATTTTTAGTCTGAGTGTTCCGACTATATATACATATATATATATATATATATA